>VWZU01014203.1:74148-85837 GCA_013397095.1 Sterrhoptilus dennistouni | reverse complement strand
TGTCCTGGGCTTCTGGGCTTGCTCTGAATGAGAGTCCACCAGCCAAGTCAGTCCTCTCTCTCTTTAATCTTCCTCCCCTGCTCCCATTCTCAGGAGTCTCCTGTGCAGGGACCTGCTCCCTCCTACAGCAAGTGACATCTGCAGGAGGGGGACACGTCCCCTTGCAATGTCCCTTTCTGCCAGTGATTGCACCAGACCCGATGATGAATGTGCAAAATATTTTGTTTTCTTTTAGTATTTTTCTGACAAAAGAAGTTGGATCCCTTAGGCTAGGTTTTTCAGTGAGGTCTTCCTTTATTTTCTGTATAGGGCAGCCCTTTTAGCAGTTACAACTCTTTGTGTGTCTCCCACATTGCTTCTGTGATGATCTAATTGTCTAAATTATACACTGATAATTTACTAGATAAAAAAGGAACTTGGTGTAGTAATAGAACTATGAAATTAAATTGATTGACTTGGATTTAGCCATTCGACTATGAATGTAAAGATCCTCTCCCTTACCCTAAATTCAGTAAAATCCCGTTTATTTCAGTTGTGATATTGTATCCCATTTATTTTAGCTGCAGTACTTTGCTTATAAATAAACCATGGGACTAGTTCTAGATGCTTCTCTGAAACGCTTCAGCTTGTAGCTTTTAATGTAGTCAGATAAGACAGTAATTACTGACGGGGAAGATCAATGCCTGTAAGGCTCAGTGCAGCCAAGGAGAGCCCTCAGTCATCCTGCAGAAGAATCTGTTCCTGCATTGACCTGCCCAGCAGCACCAGAGATCCTGGTTTAGCTGAGGTGGATGAGTGCTTAGAGGAGTGAATCTGGACTCAAGTGTGTTCATGTTTTCCAGCACTAAAATCCCTTTTACTTGCTGTGTCATCCATTCTGCATTTCAGCTCCAGGCCTTTTCATATTTCGTTTGTAGCTGTATAAAAACCTATTTAGGGTTAAGTAGTTACGTGTCTATAACTACAGTCTATAGTGGCTGGTTTTATTTATCCTTTCTCCACAAGGATAAAGGCAAAAAAAAGGGAAAGTCTCCATTTGGGTATGTTGTGACAGTATGACACCCCTGTCCCTTAATGGACATATAGGATTTAAATTCAGGTAGCTTTAAAATATGGTTACAACTACTGGTATTTTTTTTCCAAATGGGTTTTATTGCTTTTATTCTTATGCTTGATCATTAAATACGGTGGCTAAATAGTACCATATCACCCAGATGGTGATAGTACCATATCACCCATTTGGTTTTGTTCTTGGAAATTTTCTTGAATAACAGCTGAACTAATGTGTAGATAGTCACAGCAATTTAAAACCTTGCCTTTATAAAACCAAGGACAGGGTTTCATATTCTGCTAACAGAACATGAAAGCAACAGGTATCTGTAGACTTTGCTCTCTCCTCTGAGAAGTTGCTTCCACCTGCACAAAGGGTTCACCTGCTGCAAATCTGCTTTAGCTTTACACTCTGTTACTACTTTTGGCCTGATTATTGTTTAACTGCAGATACTCAACATAAAAGTTTGTTACCAAATGGGACAGGCAAAGGTTGGAACATGAATTCAGACAGATAGGAACCGAGAGAGGGAAATCAACGCTGCTTTCCCAAACTGGATGTTTTTGCATTCTTGCTGAAACATTTGGCAATCTGCTGGCCTGGCTCACAGCCCTGCCAGGGTTAAGGGCCACAAGATGTCAGTGTAGCACCAAACATGAAGGGATGGCAGAGGGTTTGTGCAGCTCCTTAAACTGCCCTGCTGGTAAAAGGCTGTTTGACTCTCTAAGTGCAGAGAGAGAGAGGCACAGGGGCCAGGAAATGGATGAGGAGCCACCCCTGAGCCTGGAGCTCGGGGAAGGCAGGCAGGAGCAGGAATTCAGCAGGGCTTGTGTGGGGATAAAAGGCTGAGTGTGCCTGCAGGAGCTGGGAACTGCAGCTCCTGTTTTCCTGTACAGCAAAACCCTCTGGGCTGGCCCAGCTCCATCAGCCCCACTCTACACCTTAGTTGCTGCTAACAGTAGTTGCTACTGACAGAAGTGTGGTTTATTTCCAAATAGAAAAGAATTAGAATTCCAATAGAATAGGTCCTATTCTGTTACTGTGTATAAAGTTCTAATTCTTGATACTGTGGGGGAATATTATTGAATGGGGGTGAGAAAAAGCAAGTGGAAGGAGATCAGTTCCTTGCATTGTCCTTTGGGTGACTGTTGAAGAAAATCTGGTTCCGAAGTTCTCACACTGATAATAGCTAAAGCCACATCTCCAAAAACTTGGTTTTGTTGTTAATTTGTTTTCCCTGTTTTCTCTTTCTGGGAAGTCCAGCACGAGTCCAATACTGAACAACAAAGCTGTCAAAGGCATCTCAGCAGACTGGAACTGCCTTTCCAGGGGGGACTGCTTTTGGGTGCAAAAGGAACACTTGCTCTTTGCCTGGATGTATCTGCACCCCCAAGTGTGACAACAAAGGAACCCAGAAAAAATGGCACTGGGACAGTGCAGAGATGTCTGGGCCTGGTTCCTGGAGTTAAACCAGCTGTACAAGCCAGTCCATTCCCTCACTCTGTTTTTTTAATTTGTTCTCTTCCCTTTGCTCTTACCTCAGAGGTGGTATCTCTTTTGGATTTGCTTCGTTTTCTTGACACAGTTTCCTCTTCCAGTTCAGTTTTGTTCAGTCACAGTATTGCCATAATCCCTAGCCTATCTGATGATAGTTTACACACCTTCCTGCAAAGTCTCTCAAAACAATCTATATTGTTTTCATCCCTCTTGGTGATGGACTTCTGTATTGACCACTGGGGTCAGAGAGGTGTTCCTCTCAATGACCAATCCTTGACCAAACCCCAAATACTCTATAAACCCTAAATCATAACAAACTGTCTTCTTTTACCTGCTTCTACCTGAGGGGTGAGTGTGGTTCTTTTCGTGTCCATAACTGTGACAGTATGGGTGATGACAGGAATGAGAGACAAATTACCAATCGTGGACTCATCATCAGATATCAGATTTAAAACGAAATAATTAAAGGACACCAGCTATTTTCTGATGTGCCAGATGAATGATTCCAGAACATATTTTATTAAAGGAGATGAAGCGCAGTGCTAATCTTTGGGAAAGTTTCCCTTCATTAGTGCAGAGCTGTTAGCACAGTTGTGGCCTGGAGCTAAAGTTGTGGCTGAGACTCAGACATCTGTGTTTGGGACCTGTTTGGCACAGGGGCTTCCAAAATACTCCCTGTCCCTCTTGTGGGCTGGAGCTGAAGGCAGTGCCACAGCTATGGAGAGCTGAGAATTTAAAACCCAACCGGAATGGATCTCTGTCTCTCCTCCTTCGTGTTAACCCACTTTGTTTCACCACACTCTGCAGTCACCTTTGGGTGTGAATGGAGGTAATTAGTTCATTGATGTCCTAATTACCATCAGGTTGTATTGTTGTTCGGTGACAGGTGATCACTGTATATTTGACTATAGACTTAAAGCCCCCTTGGTCCTTCCTGTTGCTCTCATATACATCACAGCTAAAACAGAATCTGCTGCCACCCTTTGTGCTTTTGGGCAGGTGTCCTTTGCAGGAAGGCTGGGCTTCAGAGAAAATCTTTGTCATGCAGGCTTGCATTGCTGCTTTTTCTCTTCAGTTTGCTTTTCCTCTGTAAACCTATTTTCCCACCCACTCTGGAAACAGGAAAAAACCCCCAAATCTTCTCTGCCCAAATACCCACCTCTCCCAAGCTGCAAATCCAGGAGCCACAGCCCATCCCCTGCAGTGAATTTCAGTGAATTCAGAGTATTTCAGAAATAATCTAATAAATTTCAGACTGCATTTTTTTACCATGGAAAGTGTTCTGTCTTTCTTGGAGATTCAATTTCTTTTCAACAGATCAGCAACACTAAAAAAAAAAACTGTTCCCTGCTTTTTTTTGCTTTATTTTCTTCATGTCTCCTTGAATAAAGCCAATTAGGTCTCTGAATTAGGAGCTTTTTGGGTTTGGGGCTTTGTTTAAACAACAGCCTGGAAGAAAAGGTTTGAACACCTGCAGTGTCTTGAAGGAGTTGGAGTGTCATAATTTGATTTTCCCAAGTCATGATATTCTTTCCCTTTCCTCTCTCCTCTTCTGGTGTCAGGCTAATATTTTTTACCTTTTGATAAGCAGACCTCCACAGGGACTTGGGGCCTTAACCCCAGCATTCTCAGGCTGTGTTACTTTTGATGAAGCCAAATGGTTTTGTGATCACTAAAAGCTTTGAAGAAAAATTCCAGAAAAAGTCCTTTTCTTTCTTTCTTTCTTTCTCTTTTTTTCTTTTTTTTGGGGGGATTTCAGGTCCCTTAACACTCCTCCAGAAAAAAAAAGATATTTTTTTTTTAAACGAGGAAAAAAAAAGAGAAAGATGTGCTGTTCCCTTGGAGCCCTGAAAGAAGCAGAGCAGGGAGCACAGAATACTTATGTGCCTGATGAATGGCTGTGCTGCAGAAAACTAAAACTCTGAAACAGGCAAGACAAGGCATGGAGGTCTTATCTGGTATAAAGGATGATGATACACACTTGTTTTAGGGAAATCAGATTGTTAGCCTGACTTAGGGCTTTGAATTACCTGAGACTTGATTAATACAACAGATTACATAGAAAATAGTTCACACGATGAAAACGAGGGATAATTCTTTGTGGAAAAACAAAAGCAATTGGTAATCCCCCAACCAGCCCAGGAGGTGATTCCCTTCCACATGAATCCAGTGATGTGAGACCTCTCAGGGAAACCCTCTTGAAAAGAGGCCAGAACCTCACTGGAGATGCAGCTTCCCTGAGGATTTTAATTCTGGGGAATCGTTTTTTGCCAGCTCCTCTTCAAATTATCTTTGGATAACACTTTTGGTCGATGGGAGTCTGGTGAGAAGTTTTACACGTCCTGCACTTGGATTTATCTGCCTTGTTTGTCTGCAGGATAATGCATTATGTTTTCCCCTCTGTGAATTTAAAAGTGTTGTTATAGTTTGGGAGAATGAAGAGTCAGGGTGCAGTAAAAACAGGCACCAGCCTGGAAATGTGAGCTGTGAAAAGTGGGGGCAGATTGGATCTAATAGTGGAAATGTGTGTTTCACCAGAACAGAGGAAAACAGGGCCAGGAACTGGGGGATGTACAAACCCTGGTCATCAGCAGGGACCCAGAAAACTCCTGCCAATGATCCCTCAGAAGGAATATAAAAAATGAGAAACTGGCAAGAGAATAAAAAACTTGGAGAAGAAGAGGTTGGGTTTTTTTCACACGTGTCTCCTCCACAGGACGTGGATCTTGGGTAATGGGGCTGAAAAAACACGGAGTGAGCGGCTCGTTCTGAAGTGGATCAAAGCCACTGGTTTTGGACAGAGTGGGGTTTGTCAGGATTGTGACAGGGTTAGAATGTGGGCCCTGAACTACTTTAAGGCACACTCAAAGCTCTGCAAAGTGAGAGGAACTAACCTACTGCTGCGGCTCACCCAAGGAAAACTGCTGTGTGACAACTGCAGGGATTTAGGCCAACTTGAGCAGGGAAAAGGAAAAAACATCTTTAAAAATTCCTTTGCTGTTTCCAAAGTTGCGTTGTATTCCAGAAATGCAGAAACTTCTCATTTCCACATTTTGGCACAGAACTTACTCTTTCCCAATTACAATAAGGCATTACAATTTCACTTAAAGGTGGCCTAATGAGAAAAAAAGCTCAAAATCTTTCAGAAAATTGAATACCACCTAAATTCATAGTATAGTGAGAGTCTCCTGTCTTTCTTAATTAAAATTCCCAACAGTTAAAATAATTAAAGTGATTAGCATTTGATCTAACCTTTTTTAAAATATATGTTCATCCACCAAAGTTTAAAAAAAAAAATTAAAAAATCCATTATTCTCCCAGATCTAATTAGTTGTGGATACAAGTACAGATTTTCTGCCCTTTTTTCTTTTGGTTTCAGCATTCATTGGGTGCAGTATCTCTTGATCTGTCAATTTTTCTGAGCCTTAACTTAAGGAAGATAGAGTTACTGTTGAAAAGTCTATTGTAAAGAAAAAGATTGATCTAATGCTAACAGAGGTACTAAACCCCAAGGAATTGAAAGACACCCGTGGATTTAAAAGAGAGGAAACACTTTCCTTGCAGATAAACAGTGGAAAGAAGAGCTCTATTTATTGCATCTGTTGCCCAGTCTCAAGGTGTGCACTTCAATTGGCAGGAGCCAATTCTTCGGAGAAAATCTTGGAGTTTTAGCCTTTAGCCAAGCCGTCATTAAGTCATTTCAGCAGCGTTTCCGATCCTTGAGACAGCTGTACAGGTTACATAAATTTCCTTCTAGAAAAGCAGAACCACCCAGGGCAGGGCCAAAGTTTTCCCTGCCTGACATCACAGTCAGGTTGTCTCTGTGCCTTACAGAACACCCCAACCTGCCCTCCTGCTGCCGCTCCCAGCTGTTATAAACGCAACGGCAAAAATCGGATTAACAAAGAAACAATTTATTAATAAAACGATCCCAATCACCGATAGAGAGAGAAAACCACAAAAGGATTCACAGCGCAGCACCGGGTGGATGGGGGGACCGCACTCTAAGGCACGGTTTTCCCAAATCCACAGGGAGCAGGTCGCAGCTCGGGGTTTTATAGGGGTTTTCATGTCCCGAGGCGGAACAGGTGCCCAGGATAGTCCAGATAGTCCAAATAATTTTCGGATGGGCTTCCCGGATTTGTCGGACTCTGCAGACCGTATTCTGGGAAGGTCCTTTCACATGCGGATGGAGCTCGCCGGCCCACGGTTATTTCAATGTGTATTCCTCGGTGGAGAATTCTCTTTTTCGTTTGGGGAGGAATTTCTCTGTCTGGGTGCGATGCCAATTCTTATCTGGGTTGGCTAGTGTCTTTGTTTCTTGTGATGGTCCTTGTCCTGTTCTCTTTGTTTCAGGACTGAGGACGGTGGAAACCTGGCGGGGGAATAGTTTCTACGGACCATACCTTTTATATTAACACCAATCTAACATATCTTGCTATATTCTTTTATCACGAACTTTTACCCAATGTCACATTTATCACACAGCTGAGCCCCACAGGCTGCAGGGATGTCCTCATTTGCTGGTTTATTCCTTCTTTGTATTCACCCAGCTGTGGAGAGGGGACATCCTGCTGGAGCATCCCCTGGTAACCTCAGTGTTGCTCCCCCCAGAGCAGATGTGATTTTTCTGAGAGGCTGAGCTGTGTGACAGGGAACAAGCTGCTGGGGCACTGTGGACATCTGGTATGGGCTGTGCTGCAGGAGATGTGCAGAAGAGTGGCTGCAGATTCTCTGCTGCCTGGAGCTGCACAGAGGGGAACTCTCACCCCCAGGATGAACTGTGCATGGCAAGAGCAGCTCCTCTCCTGCCTTGGCCAAGAGCAGCAAAACTGGGATAGGAGCTGGCAGAGGCTCAAAGGTCTGTGCAATTAAGAGATCTCACAGAGGTTCCTGTGCTTGTATAATAAAACCACAACTTTTGGAAATGCAGACATCACTCTTCCCCACTGTATTAATCGTGGAGCGATGAGACAACTTTTGATTTTTCCTTCCTGATGCCATTTCTCTGATCCGACAAAGAAGGAAAGGAGTCAGTAGGGAAAATCCCTCGGGAGCAGAGTATTTAACACTCATTTGGCAGGTGATATTTACCCTGTTTTAAGAGGATTAGACACAGTCATAGCCCAGAATCCCAGCCAAGGTATCTCCAACATCAGCGATTGCTCTGCACAGTCTTTGCCCTTTTAATCACCTCTTCTGTAACGCTGGGGGCCACTCCTGGTTCATCCTCTGTGCAGGGCCCAAGGTTTGTCAGAAAATGAGGGTGTGAGAGAGAGGAGCTCTGCAAACAAGACACGCCAGTGCAGTTGTATTGAAGTTGCTATCAAGACATTTATTGGTATGCCAATTGCACTTCAGCTCTTCAACTGTACAACTTCCTTATTTTCCAAACCTGCTCTTGCTTGTAGCGTTTGAAAACACACCCTGGGCAAACCATTTAAAAGCAATAGTGCAAAATGCCAGAGGAAAAATAGATGGGGAAGTAGGAGAAATGAAGGGGCTTGTTAGTGCAAAATGCCAGAGGAAAAATAGATGGGGAAGTAGGAGAAATGAAGGGGCTTGTCAGTTTTCTGGGTTGTTTCTTATTTACTTATTTATTACTTGATTTGGATTTGGAGTGGAAAGTATGTGTAATCATGTGGAAAGTAAATTAAGACAGCTCACTTGTGGGTGTTAAAGAAACACCTAATTTGTCTGAAAGAGGTGTCTGTTGAGAGATGATAAGGTGAAGCACATTTCCAAGCTGAACTCCACTCCAGAACCTTTTGTAGGGGAGTGAGGGTCCCTCCAGCCCCAGTGGTTGATCCTGGTTCTGTATTGGCAAGGTGTGCTGTGAGACATAGAGGGGAAGGGGGACTCTTCTTCCCTTTATTTTGTTTCTTTGTTTCTTTCTAAATCTTCTGCACTTTCCTCTCTTTTCCTCTTCAGCTGAGCTTCCCCTGTGCTTACCTGGCTGTTGAAACAATGCTCAGCTGGCAGCTCTGCCAGGCAAAAAAAGGAATGTCTGAGTCCATGCCTGTGGCTACATCCCTGGGGCTTTTATCTGCTTTATAAAAAGGGAAACTGATGTTCTTCCATCATTACCTGACCTCATGGATGGGAAATGGGAGTAACCCTGCAGCTCTTGGTTAATGTTGTGAAAAACAAGGGTCACGTTCTCGGTAAATTTTAAGCAATAGGTTTAATAGAAAATAAGACAATGAGGAGATAAAAAAGCAAAGTACAGCCGGGTGACTCTGCACTCAGCCAAGTCCACACCTGCCATATCAGAGACATTCTTTAAATACCCTTTCTATTGCATCAGTCTGTTGAATATTCATATTTTTCCATAAACCAGTTTCCATATCCCAGGAACTGTTTTGCCTGGCCCCTCCTTGGGTCCCCCTTTTTAGAGCATTTGTGTTTCTGGGCTGTGTCTCCATTATCACCTCCAGCTGGGCCTTGGGCCAGACTTTCTTCAGATGGGAGATGCTGATAGTTGGTGTATCAATAGCAGAGGATTCTTTCCATGTTCACTGGGTGTTATCCCAGCCAAACAGACAGTTTAAGCAGCTACTACATCAACTACTACCACTGTGCCTAATTTTCTCTACTAATAGCAGAAATAAACACTTATATCCTCACCACAACATTATTAATCATACAGCACACAGCTTGTGAAAAGCCAGCTTTATAATATACATTTATAACAATGTTCATTGCAGAAGTCAGACCTGCTCCCACAACTGCCCCAAAGGACAGCGTGTTTAACCCTTGGGCAGGAGATTCTCTTAAAGCCTTGCAGAAGGGAAAAGGAAAACCTTTTATCACCATGTCTTTTTCTCAAAGGCATGAAAAATGGAGCACGTTGAAAAGGACTACTCAAAGGCTGCTACATCTGTAGCAGACAAACAGATGGGGAAAACAAGCAGAGGAGGGATCAAGCCCAGGGCAAGCGAAGAAACAATTTCCACTGAGTGCATTTCTTGGCCTGGGTCAACCCTTTGAAGCAAATGTGTCAGATGTTTGAGGGAGTTGCACACCTCTTACCTCACACAGGGAGACTGGGATGTGAGGCCAACCTTGGCTTGAAAGGCTTGTACAGCATTCTGTGCTCAGGACTGTGCTGGAGTGCAATGAGAGCCACAATAAATGGCAAATACTGCCTTTTATGCATGTGCTGGCTATTCCAGCTGCCTGAATGAGGATTCCACCAAATCTCATCCTGGGGATTGCACTTGAGCTCAGGTTATATTTCGTTTTGCCTTCCTCAGGGTGGAGTTGGCACCTTGAGGCCAGGCCCACTGGGTTATTTATTGTGGCACACAGCATTTACACATCTGACTTTGCAGCCTGCAGCCAGGGCAGGGTATCTCAGTGTGACGTGTGGAGCAGGAGGAGTCACTTGTCTCAGAGTGGGAAAAAAGGCAAAGGATGCACCAAGAGGGGAATTTCAGTCAGAATTCATCAGGCGTCAGCCAGAGCAATAAAGATCCTGGAAAGGGTTTACTGCCCATCAGGGAAGTTCTGCACATTTCCCCGAATCTAAAAAGATACAGTGGGAAAGACCAGGGACTTAATGGCTCATTTTCTGGCTTTCATTAGGTCATTTCAGCCGTTCTTGGGAGTATTCTCCACCTATTCTTAAACCCACTTTTCATTTATACTTAATGTGCCGAGTTCTGCAAGCACATCTGCATTAATTGTTTTCTTGAATTGTCCAATAATGAAACAATGGACTGAAAGCGTTTCATCAGCTAAGACATGCATTTTCTATTAAATATTTGCAGCTTTTCTTAGTGTAGTAAATAAACCTCTGTTGAAACATCACTCTAAAGAAAATGCTTAATTTAAAAAAAAGTTATTAAATTAATTATTTCATCTGGCTTTTATATTAAAATGCTGAGAAAACAAACATTTTTGAAATGCTGTAGTTGCACCAGATTATCTTTCTTTCTTTTTCTTAAGACAACTGCTTTGATAAATATTTCTAGTTAGTCATAATATCATTATGATTTTGCACTAATACGATTTTCTCATAATTATTTAACATCACATTAAATATTTCGGGGAAAAGCTATCAGAACAATAATTGCGATTATGTAAGCAAACAGAAAAATCTGAAAAGTACTCCGAGAGTATTTTTATTGCTTGTTGCATTGTGGGTCCTTTTTTTGGTGGGAAATGCTGGCAGGGAATGTGTGTGTGTGTGATGTGAATGCAGAGCTGTGTCCACAGCCAAGGCTATGGCTGAGTGGGTGGGATTTGAAGTGTACTGAGAGTGTTGTAGGTTTCCAAAAGGAGTTTTTAGCTCTGGTAGTAGCCAGGCTCTTAGGATGAATTAACTACAGGGGTGTTGGGGAGGCTGTTTAGGGGAATGAAAACCTTTATCTCACTTGCCAAACACAAAATGAATCGATGGAGTAATTTTGGCACGGTGAGTCAGTGAAAATGCCACGTGTGCTTGTTTCTTAAAATGTTTTTTTTTGCCTGAACTTGCAATGCTGCTGAGTTCAGTGGGAAAAGTAATGTCAATAAATGTACATTTCCTGTCCCCGCAGTGGCCCCAGAGCAGGGCTCCTGTGCAGAGCCACACGTGTGCTCAGGCTGTTCAATATCACATCTCTCCATGTGAGTATGGGGACTGGGGCAGGAATTCCACTGTGGTGGTCTTGCCTCTGCAATGACTTGCCTTATGGTCTGTCTCATTATTTCTGTGAATTTTGTTCCCTTGGGCTCCAAAATGAGGATAATAGTAATGATTTACCCTGAAATGTGAGCCACAAAGCTGAATGAGGTAATATTTGTGAGGTTTTCCACTATGGAATGTGCTATAAAACTCACAATATTCACTGAAAGGAATATTTGGAGGGCTAAGTTAGTGACACAAAGGGCAGGATGTGTAGCCTTTGTAAAGCTGGGTGAGCATTTAGAGATGCTGCAGAAGAAAAAGAAGAAAAATCTTACATTCTCATTAACTGTAGATTGGGTGTCACAAGTCTCATACCAATCCCTGCAGTCACAGTCTGTCCAGGTAAAAGCTGCAGTCACAGTCACACCAATCCCTGCAGTCACAGTCTATCCAGGTAAAAGCTGCAGCCACAGTCACACCAATCCCTGCAGTCACAGTCTGTCCAGGTAAAAGCTGCAGTCACAGTC
>VWZU01014203.1:46560-60029 GCA_013397095.1 Sterrhoptilus dennistouni | reverse complement strand
ATAAATTTTTTAATGGTATCTGCATGTTTTCTTACCTCTGGAAGGTGTCTGTTCCTAGGCAAGCTCTGCTCTCTGTGTACCCATGCACTTACTTTTGGAATTGACTATTTTTATGTACACATGCCCTGCAGTTGCTGTGCCCCAGCTGTGGACCACCCTGTGCTGGCATTCGGTGCTTTTGCCCAAACTCCTGCGCTCAGAAGTGAGACCAGAGGTGCTCTCCTGTTGCTGCA
The DNA here is from genome assembly GCA_013397095.1 of Sterrhoptilus dennistouni. NCBI lineage: Eukaryota > Metazoa > Chordata > Aves > Passeriformes > Zosteropidae > Sterrhoptilus > Sterrhoptilus dennistouni. The sequence goes on along the minus strand of VWZU01014203.1, from coordinate 59,796 downwards.
CAGCTCACTCAGCCCTAAGCAGGAATTTGCCCAGCATGCATTGATTCCACACTCAGAATTTCCTGCCTTGTCCTTTTAGGCAGGGATGGGTCTCCCAATTTGCTCTCCAGAGCTGGTTCAGGAGAACTGAGTCTGCAAGGAACAGTGAATGCTCTAATGATTTTTGTTCTGAAAACTTCCGTGAAACGGCTTCATCAGATGTGAAAACTGATCCCAAAGTGCTGTAAATGAGTATTCCTATCTAAGTATTCCTGTGGTTGTGTAACACTGTGGAAAAGTGTTATACAAGAACACTTTGGATGAGCTCAAATGCTCAAGGTGAAATCAGCAGAGGTCATTGGCGAGCATCTCACATTCCATTGTGAGATCAGAGGTTAAGAGGCCGTGAGTGTCACAGGAATGCAGATCTGTGCACATCCTAAACCTGAGAGAATAATAAGTATTAAACACAGACTTTTTAATTCTCCATCTGTGAAGTCTCGCCGGCTGCTGTTGATTGTTAACTCTCACACTTACTCGTGGGGTTGCTAAATATACGTTGCACTGCTTTATTGGCTTCAGAAAAAGGGGAAGCAAAATGGATGGACTGGAGAAAGAGAATAAGGATCCTTTAGGCAATTATTTTTCTACATCCCGAGAGAGTAGGTGGGTTCTGATCCAGATCAGCAGGGTGTTACCACACAGAAATAATACATTGTGTTCTGAATGAGAAAATGGGTTGTATAAGTCAAATTAAAATTCTACCCTGGATCACAATGTTTTAAACCTTTTAATTTACATTTGTAAGGTGATCCAGCTCAAGAGACATTGGACAACGAAAAAAACTAACCTTTTTTGAACATACACTTTGTTAGCTTCTTAATAGACTTTTTTTTTCTTTTCAAAGCTGAAATAAATAAAAGATGGGAAAAAATCAATATGTAAACAGGTGGAGAAATTTATTGGCTGAGAGTGTGGGCAGAACTAATTTAGATAAGGCCATGCTTCTGCAGTAATCCAAGGTTTCCAAATAACCTTCTTTGCAAAGGTTTCACCTTATGAGCAATCCACAGCTGTGTATAAAAAAAGTTTGCTTCACTTCTGGTTCTTATTGATTATTAAAAACATAGGTGTTATTTGTTTTAATCAAATTGTCTTTGTTTTTATTTTTGTTTGGTTTCTTTTTTGCTTTTGTGTTTTCTTTTCCTGCCTTTTTTTTTTTTTTTAATTCACATTGAAATATTGTAATTGCCTAGAGATTGCAGAATGTGCCTTCTACACCTGCCTAGAAGATTGCAGAATGTGCCTTCTACACCTGGCTTCAGAGAGCTTTAAAAAGGATGGAATCTGTTTTTCTCCCAAGGAAAACACCATGAAACCATTCATTCTGCTCTCCTCTGGATTCCGGAAAAGCCTGAGACACCAGGATAAACCCCTTCCCCTGTGCCAGTTGTGACCCTAAATGTTCTTCTGGAACAGGATACCCATTCTTTGACCAGTTATCCCATTTAGAGGTTTTATTTGAAATTATGTAGAAGAAAGCATTTTTATCCCCGTGGTTTCAATTTTATGGAAGTTCAGTAGTGAGGATCTTTTTATTGAGACGAACAGTTCATTAAAATAACTTAGAATGTCATCCTTTATGAACAATTTTTCCATTTGAAGATAGAGCTTTAGGCAAGGCTCTATTTCAGCCAAAGACAGGGTTGATAAAGTCTTCAGAGTGGGACCTAAAGGAGATAAAACCTGTGCTAGAACCATGCGCTACTGTTGGGCTCTGGGCTCTGTTTGGGCTCATCATCTCCAGTTCTTTATGTCAGCCCATCCTGTGGGGCTCCAGCTGCAGCCTGGGCAGGTCTGACTTTCCCAGCACATCAGTCTGCAGTGCAATGAACACAGCAATTCCCTCTGCTGTGTCAGGGAGGGCCAGCAGTGGAGGTAAACACAGGAATTAATTCTGTGATGGCTCCAAAAAGGACTGTGGCTAATGGGAGCAGCTGGGCTCTCGTTCTGTCTCCTGTATTCAACAAGTTTGGGGTTGCAGAGTGTGTCTGGTCCTGCAGCTCTTTATGCCCAAACACAGGAGGCAGCGGCTGCTTTTTGCACCTTTGTCTGCTGCAGCTTTTTGCACCTTTGTCAGCTGCATTTCTCACCAGCCTCGCAGCGTTCTGCAGCTCACTGCTCTGCACTGCTGTCCCTGCAGCTGAACTAGAGGGGAAAACGGTGAGGGGATCCATCTCCACACAGCCAGGGCTGGTTTTTGAAAGGGCAGCTCTTACAGTCTGAGCGATTTTATGGTTCTTCTGAGCTGGTTTCCCTGGCCAGCCTCTGCTCTTCAGATCCCACATAAATGAGTTATTCCTTTGGCTCCAGATTTCAGACAGAGATGTGACCTTGCTTGGAAGAAGGAGTGGACTCACACTGGGTGGTATTTAGGAAGGTGTTTATTCCTGACTGTGAGTATGAGTATTTTGGCTCTTACCTGCCTTTATGAACAGGGGCGTTACTGACGGAAATGAGGGGCAGTGATTTAGGTACAGGGGGCACTGACATGGACATTTTGGGGCAAAAGGGGTGTGGGGACACCTGAAACCTTGGCTGAGCCATCTGGCTTTGCCAGGGACATCAAGTACAGGGTGTGTCCATTGATAAGGTACAACGGGAGGTACAATACACTGGGAGAGGGGTATTGAGTGGGATAACAACAGGGATTAGGGAAAGGGGATGTGGGGGTAGGGATGAACCATTACAGAAACTCACTAACAAAAATCATACAGAACTTTAGAAAACCCAAAATGCACACTGCTACATGATCTGTTGGCCATTTTGTCCTGAGACAGGTAGCAGGGTGTTTTTCACTGCATTTTGTAGCAGATTGGAGACACCAGGAAGGTGCCTGAATGGATAGTAGCTTGCAATTAGAATTAGAATTAGAATTAGAATTAGAATTAGAATTAGAATTAGAATTAGAATTAGCTTGGTTGGGAAAGACCTCTGAGATCATCAATCCAGCCTGTTCGGTCTTGGCCAGAGAAATGAGCAGAATTCCTCATTCCAAGGAGTGCACAGGCTGTGCATTGCGACTGTAAACATTCACAATGTATTCCAGCCGTGCTCCCAAACCTTCCAGCTTTTGTGGGATAAAGGAATTGTTCTTGTGGAGCTGATGAAGGAATTTGTATGAATGCAAGCTGGTGCTTTGGAAGCTTTCAATCAGCTCAGCTCCTTTTCCTTCTGCTTCCAGGAGAGGTCAGGGAGTTAACCCACACAGGAGAAATCCTAATTGCTGCTCATTCTCATGAAACAACTACATCTGTTAAAATCTTTTCAGATTGGGGTAAAAAACCAACAACAACAGGAAGCAGTGACCCCGCAGAAATCATTACACCTTTGATGACTCCTTACAGACCCAGGGTATCAGACTCTCACTGTCCCACCCACAAAGATACTGAGTCCTGAGAGGAGTATAAGGAGAAATAAGGCAAAAAAATGTTACTTTAGTAGGGCTTGCATCTCTAGGATTTTATTACTTATTTGTCTGAGTGGCTGTGCAAACTTTATGAAACTTCAGCATTTAAAACTCAAGTAAAAATGAGTAATATTTAATTGGTGTCTTTTTCCATACCATACTGGGCCCGTCACCACTGATTTAAAAGTAAATGACTAGACTAGCAAAAATCTTAAATTTTCTCACATCCTCTGCTGCCTCATTATAAAGATATTTCAGACAAGAATACCATAATTTTTTTTTTTTTAATCCTTTTATTTCCTCAGATAGTAACAAACACTGGAGGGAGAGAGGCTTCTTGGCTGAACCTGCCAGCCATGTATGGGAGAACATGAATTTTGACTTACCAACAGAGTCATCACCTCCCTCAAAACTCAAGTTCTGGCTTGGGTGATAGACACTTATTATTTCAGACCACTGATTGATTGGCAGTGTATTATCAGAAGAGGAGCTTGAGATCTATTTCCCTTCACACGTTGGCAATAAAAAAATCAGTTTTTTTAATGTTCTTTCACACCTCTCGAAAAACAAAAAATTCTCTCACAGATGTTTTGTTCAGAGCTCAGCTTGATGGGAAGAGACACCCGTGAGGAACACATGAATCAGCACTTCCACATTCAGACTTGTTCTCTGCCACGGGCTGGGGAAAGTCTTGGCCAGAAGATGAAGGGGCTTTGCCACCAGACAGTGACACAAATGTGATTCTCTGTGACTGAGCATTTTCCTCTGGTTCTGGTACAGGGAATTTCTGCAGTGTAGGGGCATCCCTGGACAGCAGGGAGAGGGAACTCTGCAGAGCTGAGATATTCCAGACACGCGGGGGTTTATTGCAGGGTGGTGGGGAAAAAGGGCTTTGCCTTCAGCCACCAGCCTGGGCTGGAGGGAACCCCAAAGAGAGAGGGGGAGAATGTGAGGAGAGGGAGGTAAAAGAGCTGAGAGGGGTAAGAGAGAGGTAAGATCAAGAGCAGTAAGAGTTGTAAGAGAGTGAGCACCTTGTTCCAATCCATTCTATCTCATTTATGTTGAATATTCTAATTTACAGTGACCAACCAGCACGAGATACAAAACCTGCAGAGATATTTGCTTGTTCTCTGTTGTGTGCTCTTAACCTGAACAAAGGCAAGGCGACCATCTTCTCCTAACTTGAATTTCATGGGTTTTAGAAGTCACCAGGATTCTCCAATACCTCTGCTGGTGATCTCCCTGTTTTCCAAAGGAAGTGCATGAACTAAATGAGGAGAAGCTGCTCTGTCTCTACCCCGTTCCTGAAATGAAAATGGCAGCCCATACACTGCTTCCAGATCAGCAGAAAGTAATGATTATAGTCATATTTTAAATTTCATACGCAAATAATCATATTTTGTATTTCTGAAAAGAGAAAACTGCACTTTGGTTGTTTTTTTTTGAAGGGGAATATATATTTTCTTTTAACCCAGTAGCAAAACAACTCTTCTCTCAAGGAGAATTTCGTATTTTTGAAGAAGAAAAAACTAAGGGCTGAGAAATATCTTATTTCTTCACTCCGGAGTCGAAAAACGTACCAGAAGAACTTGGAAAATTACAACATATTCAATGTTTGATCCATATTCTGTTCTCAGCCTTAAAAAGAAATGATTAAAAATTCATTTTGAAGTTAGCTTTGCATGTATCCTGTAGACAGCAGCCCGGCTGACAGAGCGGGTTCAGATTTGCAGACATCTTTGTACATGTAAGAATAAATAAACAAGAGGGCCAAGAATAGATGAGAAAGTGCAAACCCGTTTGTTGGGCTTTGCTGACAAATTCTTGGGAGTGACATGGAATATACATTGATGCAAATTTATCATGGGGAGGTGGTTTAAATATTGAATGTGATGGTAGGGGGCAGGTTTTCTCCCTAGGGATTAACACAGATAATAACAGAATTTACTTTGCCTTTGTACCTCCCTTAGGTAAGTTACTTCTGAATTTTACTGCTTCAAATAGTCATAAGATGAAACCTGGAATAAGCCATAACCTCTGGTGTCTGGCTAATGATCCATTCTTATACCTTTAACACTGCTTGAAGTGCTCTTGTGTTGGGAAAGATGAATCAGGGAAACCTTATAAATATGATTGCTTGGCAAAAGATTCTGAAAATGTGAAACCTGTAGTCGAGATAGAAATGGAAGCTGACTTTGAGTTGTAGGATACCGAGTCTTAGTTACTCTATAACCTGAAGACAACAGCCTGGGCAGCTGGAGGAGAATCCCTTTGGATTGAACAATCCCCTTCTGCTGGCTGAGGGATCCAAAGGTCAATGCAGCAAAACAGAAAAGTCTAAAGAGTAGTTTTTAGAGTTTAAAATATAACACATGGTAATGTAGTAGTTCTTATAGGCTGTGTGTAGGTTCTATAGGATTTTGTGTCTTGTATTGGTTGGTCACTGTAAATTAGAATATTCATCACAAAAAGAGATAGAATGGATTGTAACCAGGACCTCGCTCTCTGGTCCCTGCTCTCTTGGCTCTCCTCTTGGCTCTCTCTCTCTGGCCCTCACTCTCCTTTCCCTGCTCTTACCTCTGCTCTCTTCCCCCTGCACTCTGACCCCTGCCACGTTGCTCTAGCTCTCTCCCCTCTTCTTGCCAGCTTACCCTCTTGCTCTCTCTCCTTCTCTCTCTGGCACTTCCCTCCAGCCCAGGCTGGTGGCTGAAGGCAAAGCCCTTTCTACCCACCACCCTTGCAACAAAACCACATATTCTAGAATATCTCAGGTTTGCAGAGTACCTTGTCCCTGTAAGTCACGGATGCTTCTACACTCTTGTAGAAATTGAGATGGCCCAGGTTGATCCTTTTTAGCAGAAAATGGGTGGCAGAGGCTTGGTCACTCCTGAAAACCTTTTGTGAGGGAAGGAATTCACAGTCAGACCCAGAAATCCTGCCTTTTGCCAGTGCACTCACTGAAAAGTGAGGACACTCTGAGAGTCTGCACTTCTGAGGAGCTGCTGCAGTTCAGAGAACTGACTCGACGTTGGTTTTCAGGACTCCGTGTTCTCAGTTTATGGAAAAGTGCCATAATTAGCAGGCTTAGCAGGAGAAAAGCAATATTAACTTGAGAATGCTTTCAAGTAGCCCATTTATTTATTTATTGTTCTTAAAAGGTGTCATTAAACTCCTTCATAACGTAAAAGAATGTGCCCCATCAGAAGCTTACTAATTAATATTTATATTATTGTATTACAAAACAAAGTTTGGCCATAGCATTCTCATCTTTTTTTTTTTTTTTTTTTTTTTTTTTTTTTTGTCTTCCCTGTGAGCTTTTTTCTGTGCAATGATGAGGATTATTTGGGAGGGCAGAGGCTCCTCCTTCAGATCAACGTGATGTAAAGGCAATGTCACTCCAAACCCAGTGAAAAATGACTCAGGGTTGATGGAGAATTGCCAGTCCCATCTGGTGGTGACACTTATTCCCCGAGTGAAGCCTCAGCTGGCTGTAGGGGATGTTGTTTGGGATGCACTGTCTGTAACTGAGACAGAAATGACAGCAAAGATGTGAGAGCATCTTCATCCCCTCCTTGCTGCTCTCTGCATCTCAGGCACTTTTCTTCAGCGCATCTTTCTTTGCTCCTTATCCCTAAATTCGGATTTGAGTGCCAGCTCAGAACTGCAGGATGTGTTCCCCCTCTCTGTGTCTGGATGAGAACAGAACCACTGAAACGGTCCAGAATGCAGGGGCAAAACTGAATTATGGGAATTCACCTGGCAATTCACCTAATAATTCATCCCCTTTAACTTGTAGGACCTTTCTGACACGGTAGACTCATGTTCTTTCATTTCCCTTCTTTCACAAGCTGATGGGCTTGACTGTTCCAGAGGGCAGAAATTCGGATGCAGGAGTGGGAATGCTGGTGTGCTGGGAGCTGGAATATCAGCTAAGCATTGCTTCAAAAGGCAAAGACAGAAAGTGAGGAAGGAGGAAAAATAAAATTCAGCCTTATACACACACCTAGGATTTAATATTTGTTTGAAAATCAGAAAAGATGACTCGGGCCTAAAGGCCCCATCCCTGGACAACAGTACTGGAAGGCAAAGCAAGGGAAACAAAAAAAACAACGACGGGTCATTGGCAAGTATTTGATATATGAGATTCTGGTTTTGTTGTCGAAACAGGTTGATAGCTGCAATAGCCACTGTTGCTCCATGTTTTAGTTTCAGCTCTCTGGAGGAAAAATTTAAGGGAGAAAATGCCAAGGTGGTAGAAATTTCAACCTAAGAAGGAAAAACGAATGGGGGACACAGGGAAGGAAAAACGAATGGGGGAGACAGAGTTATTTAACATGCACTGACAGAACTGACATGGCACAGGAAATCCACATTTCAGTGCCTGTCCTGAAGCCTCTGGTTGCCATCAAGAATGTACCTGAGACCTAATTTCTGTCTAGACAAGCAGTGAAGACCAGCAGCTGTGATTTCTCTAACAGTCCATGCTACCATAGCACTCCACTGCATTATTCATGTTTTCTTGACGCACGAAACATTTGGTGTCAAGCCCAGAACATCTTTCAATTTAAAAAAAAAAATAAATATTTAGAATGAGAGGGAGAGAAAGACAAGGGAAGGACATCAGGTCCTGTGCAGAACTGCCATTAGTTGTGTTGGTATAACTGGCAGTATGACTGGGGATCTTGAATTCCTCACAGAAATAAAACCAGAGCAAATTCACTTTTTGCTTCTTTGTTGTTCTTCTTCTTCTGCCTCTATGTTGTTTGGCTTCTTCTGGTGTTGCTGAAGATCTAAGGATGCCCTTGAATTTCCATTCTTGGCCATTAGGTTAAAATTCCTCTAGAAGGGGGTGTTTTTCAGTGACACTGGATCTTTGGCCCCCAGCATCATCCTGACAGTGTTGTTTTGTGCCACATTTCTGATGTCCTCCAACTCACTGCCTTTACTCAAAACTTTGGCACATTCTTTATTTTCCTTTCTTCCTGACAAACCTTCCAGTTCCCTTTTCTCTGGAGGCTTTAAAATTTCAGGCTGCTTATATATATATGTTAAAACCTATATATATATATATGTGTGTGTATATATATATGTATATATATATATGTATATATATGTATATGTATATATATGTGTATATATACGTATATATGTGTGTATATATATGTGTATATATATATATGTTAAAACCTATATATATAACCTCTATGATACCTCTGCATGCCTGCCCTAATGCCTGGGCCCTTGAATGATTAATTTATCATTAATTTGCCCATTTGGTCCTTCCCTGGTGATCAGCTGTCAAATAAAACTTCTCCCTTTGCAGTGCACGTCTTTAAGCTGCTGCTGACAGTCGAGAGCATTTTAAGGAAACGCTTTAGTGAATTGATTTCATGGCTTTTGTTATTTTGGTGGTGAAAACGCCACTCTGGGAGTGAGAGAGACCGAAAGCTCCCAAGTCTCCCCGGAAAACCAAATAAAACATTGAGCAGTGGAAGTGTCCTCCCCCGAGTTCAGCCTCTCTGCTCATTCTGAATCTGAAGAAATCACTTTGACACGGGGCATTAAGAGGTTTCCTGTGGTGGTTTCTCAGTCCTTCCTCTTTGGTGGGATTGCAAATAAAAGTGAGAATTTCTGTCAGCTGGGGTTGTGGTTTGGAAGCTACAGACACTCCTTTTTTAAGGAAATTGTGTCATTTCTCTGCAGTTTTTGTTTAGGAGTAGCTCCACTTTCTCCACTCCATCCTAGTGATGCACATGAAAAATAATTAGTGATACAGTCTAATTAAGGCTTTTTTTTTTTTTTCTGGAAGAAATTAGATTTTTCTTGGTAGAAGATCTTAAAAAAACCCAAAAGAAACAAACAAACAAAACAAAACAAAAAAACCCAACAAAACAAACAAAAATTAAAAAAAACCAACAAAAAACAAAACAAAACAAAACAAAAACAAACAAACAAAAGAAAACCCGCCAAAAAAACCCAAAAACAAAAACAAAAGCAAATAAACCCCAAAACCCAAAAAAACCCCAAACCACACCAAAGCAAACAACACAACTCTTCCCCCAAAAACACCAAAACCAAAACCAAAAAACAAAAAAACCCAACCAAATATTAGCTTTCTGAACTGTTCTGCTAAAGTCTGAATTGCCACCAGAGAAAGCAAAAGGAAGATGTCCACTTTTTAGTAATGAAATTTTTGTCACCTTTTTGGCATCAAAACTGGACTGTGAGGTTTGGGGTTTTGTGATAATTCAACCTTTCCCTTACTTTCTTCAGTACCTTTTGTCAATTTATTGTCAAAGCACTTGGTGCTCCAGCAGAATGTAATGTCTGTTTGTTGCATCAGAGGTGGCAGGTGATGGGAGTTGGACTTTATTAAATCCAATCATGTTTCTGTTGACTTCATTAGAGATTTTCTTTTAGTGATAGAGATGGAAATAAACTGTTGCTATTTCGTTATTCATTGTATTTTATGCTTCGCTGCTAACACTGAAAATAAAAGGATCTGTGCCTACTTCCTAGAGTAAGCCTTTGAGAGAAAGTAAAACTCTTTGCATTAACTCCGTAAAAATATATTGTCTTTGCAGCAAAGTGAAATCCAACTATCTAAAACCACATAAAATAAAATCTACTATTACAGCGCTGTTAAAATAAATAAATAAATAAATAAATAAATAAATAAATAAATAAAATCAGGTTTTCTAAAGGAGTTCCTGATATGGAAGTGTTGTATTTGAGAACTCAATTGAGATATGAAAAAATGAATCAGTTTTAGCAGAAGGAGCACTCAGTGGAAGATCAAGGGTGCTGGGGGAGACTCTGGTGAGAAATTTGTTGTGACAATGCTGTAAGAAGATGTTTTCATTAGCACTGTGTCTCCTCCTTCACCTGCTTGCCAAAGCAGGGTGGGTTTGTGTCTGCAAATGAAAACAAACCTTAACATGACGGATTAAAGCTCGGAGAGAATATTTCTGTTTGCTTTTGGTTTTTTTTTTTTTTCCTAGTTTGTTTGGCTGAAAATGTCACCTACTCCAGGCTGAGAAAGTAAACAGCCCTGCACCAAACCCTGGTGACAAGGACACTGAATGTGCTCAGCCAACACCTAGAGATTATTATAGATCACAGAGAGGATCCATGACACAGAGGTCAAAATAAAACTTTACAGGGTAAATGGGAAGGGTGACAAGTGCAGCTATTTCAGAAACTTTCAGAGTGACTCAAAGCCTGCTGACTCAAATCAGTGGGAGCCAAGATTGGGGCATCAAAGGAATGTGAAGGAAAAGTTTGTTTCTAGAGGTTCTCTTGCTCATCATGCCATTACTTTTATTTTTCTCCCTCCTTTGTAGGTGGGGTAGGACTTTGTTTGTTTGTTTTTTAAAGTTCTTTTGTTCCTATTCCTTAGTTCTCCTCTTAAAAAGCAACAATGTGAGAAATGAATTGCTTCCATCCCATTGGACTGAAAGCAAAGATTATCTGGTTACCCTATACTTTGAGATAAAATAGCTTTAGTATCTTTTCCATTTTAAACACAAAAGCTTATTAAAGCTGTGTGAAGGAAATTGCAAACAGAAAATATTAGCAAATCCTGCTGAATAACAAGCACATTAATTTTTTTCAGGAAAAAGAAAGCTGAACAAATCTAATAAAATAATTAATAGCTTCAGTTACATCAATATATATTAGGGATAAACTGCCAAGAAAAAAAAAAAAATTAATCGAGGAACAAACGTTGCAATATTTATGCAACAATCCTCGGCATTAAAAACAAAAGGACAAAACCCCAGAAAATGCGAGATGAATAATGCAGCTATTTCTAAATGGAATTAGTTGTTATTTTAAGTTCTCTGTGTCACATCACAACAGTTTTTTGGGATGTGAAGTGACAGGGCCAGTCTCCTCCAGTGAGCGCCTGTCTGCTCCTCGTGCACTTTGTAAAGGTAGCAGGAGCTTCATCAGGGAACTCCTTGCATAAACAGCATAAACAGCCCTGGATTTTGAACTTTTGGAGGAAATAGAGGTCAGAGAGGGTAAGACACCTCAAGCCAGATATCTAAAATGAAAGCAGCGTGTCTGAAATTAAGGGAAAAAAAAAAGCATTTTTCACCCGTCTTGGCCAGTATTCCAAGTATGTACTTGAAGGACTTGGCAGTATTTTAAGTATCCATTAACACACTTCCCGTATGGAATTACTGCCACTAAAAGGGTCTGTGCAGCCCCTTCAGACTGCTGATGAGGGAATGACAAGCTCAGAAAAAGCTGACTAACCCCAATTCGGCAGAATTTGGTTTTGACAGACCGTTTTGTAGTTTTAATTCCTCCAGACACTCTTTTAATGGCCTGAAATAGCTCAGTTATGATTTTAGTTATCCCTGTAGCAAGCAAGGGATTGGGATATCAACGCTGACTTCCAGAGCAGTAATTGAACATCAGGATCATCCCTGAAAAATTCTGTCCATAAGTGGGTGCAACTCTAGACTTGTTCTGTATCATTTTATCATGGCACAGTGATTGGAGATGGATGATAAAACACAACCCTCCAGGCTACTCCTGCTAAAAGTGACTAAACAGTAATCATATCATTTTTCTCTCCGTGCATACCTAATGGGAGCAGAGTACAAGTAATTATCGTACAAGAGGAAAAACATCTGTTGTGAATACGACATAGGAAAGATAAGTAGCTGAACTGTGGATCTGAGGGTGCTTCCAAGAACAATAAATGTACTATATGTGTTCCAGCTCGAAATGCGTTGCTATGGTGGATACATTAATTGCTAAAATAGCAGCACATGAGTGGAAAAAAAAAAAAAAAAAGGCTTAAAAATCTTTCTGATATTGTGAGGGGAAGCAGTGTGGAGCATAGAGAGATCTCTCTTTTTAAACTAAATACGTACCTGAAGGCTTTTTGCTGGCACAAATTGAGATTTTTTTTTTTTTCTGGGCTGTTACAGCTCCCTCCTCTGTGTCTGCCTGATGTGAGAGAGGAGAGCAGGGATAACATTTTCAGAGCTGTCCACGCCTCAATCAGTGTGTTCCCTTTGCTCCCCTGTCTGTCTCTCATCCAGCACTGAGCAAAGCAGTGTTCCCAGGGAAGTGCCCACTCTCCCATTTGACAGTAAGCAGAGCTGTTCTCTCTCACTAAGCTCTGCTGTATCTACATCTTGAAGAAAATTTTTGAGGGTTTTTTTGATGGCTTTTTTGTAGTTTTGTGCGATTTTTTTGGGGGGTGGTATTTGTGTTTTGTCGGGTTGTTTTGAGCCTCACAGTGACCACGCTCTTTGAAAAAAGAAATCCACCACCTGAGTGTGTGAGCAGACAAGTTTCCCGACTCCAGAGGCATTAAAAACCATTACTAGAAGAAGAAAAAGGCAATCTGTCAGTATGTAGTTCCCTGGAAGGCTCATGGTCAGCTCAGGTGTTTAGAGAAAACAGCTGTGATAGAAAACTATAAATGGACACGTAAATGGTCGTTAGAAATAACTCAGATGTCCCTGCAGAGTCTTTGCACAGATGTTCTGAGCTCAGAACTTGGTGCCAGAGGTACAATTTTCTCTCAAATTAAAATTGGTGTCAGGCCTCATCTGGAATGGCAATATTAGAAGGAAATGTTAGGAAGATGTGGCTCAGCCATTCCTTCAGAGTTAAAAGGAAGCTGGAGCAGCAGAGCAGGAACCTCTGTGGGGCAGCAGCAGAGCATTTGCTCAGTTCTTCACCTTTCCATCACATGCAGCTTACATTTCTAATTTCTTTTGAATGATGCTAAGACATAAAAAGGCCCAAATGCCAAAAAAAAA
>VWZU01014203.1:0-24589 GCA_013397095.1 Sterrhoptilus dennistouni | reverse complement strand
TGTTTGTAGAAAGTGAACACTAGTGGGAGGAGGAGAAGGGCTTTAAAAGTTTCTTTTTTTTTCTTTTCTTTATTATGTGTTAATAAACTATCTGTTTACTTTTAAGTTGAGCCTGTTTCACCTTTTTCTCCCAAACTCCTATCTCCCAATTGGCAAATAAAATTCTGCAAACGCGAAACCACCACACAGAACAATGGAAATCAAAAGGCAAAAATATTATATTTAAACGGTAAAACTGACTGGATGTCACAGGTTTTGTCTCTGCGTTGTTTGTAGAAAGTGAACACTAGTGGGAGGAGGAGAAGGGCTTTAAAAGTTTCTTTTTTTTTCTTTTCTTTATTATGTGTTAATAAACTATCTGTTTACTTTTAAGTTGAGCCTGTTTCACCTTTTTCTCCCAAACTCCTATCTCCCAATTGGCAAATAAAATTCTGCAAACGCGAAACCATCACACAGAACAAAACCAGAACAGTCGAAATCAAAAGGCAAAAATATTATATTTAAACGGTAAAACTGACTGGATGTCACAGGTTTTGTCTCTGCGTTGTTTGTAGAAAGTGAACACTAGTGGGAGGAGGAGAAGGGCTTTAAAAGTTTCTCTTTTTTTCTTTTCTTTATTATGTGTTAATAAATTATATGTTTTTAAGTTGAGCCTATTTCACCTTTTTCTCTCCAAATCCTATCTCCCAATTGGCAAATAAAATTCTGCAAATGCGAAACCACCACACAGAACAAAACCAGAACAGCTGAAATCAAAAGGCAAAAAGGTGTTTTTTCTCAGGGATCAGTACAAGCCCAGCCTGAGAGGGATGTGTGTGTGGCCCTCTGGAAACAGCTCCATGGCACTCCAGGAGAGCCATGGCCAGCTCCCGTCAGGTCCATCCTCCTCCGGGGAGAATTCCTCTGGGAATTACCTTTGCATCCTCCTCTGCCACTGGGAATTGTCTTCTCATTCCTGCTCTGATGTCGTTACCTGTGTGCTGCTGTTCCTTGCCTTCAGAGCAGCTCTTCATTGCAGTGCCCGTTTCAGCTCCCAGGAAATGGCATTTTCTCCTCTTTCTGTGGAGTTTGCTTTGTGCGACGCAGAATCACACAATGAATTTAATCAGAATATGTATTGTCTTGGGTGCAGTGGCTATTCTGGTGTATTTAACTACGGCATCATTTCCTCTTCTGCTCCTCTGTTCTCCCCCAAAAAGGACGAGATTCTCAGGCCTGTCATGGAGGTTGAATTTTGTCAGCTTGTGAACTCCCTAAGATTAGATTATTCTTTGGGTTAATCTTTTCTCCATAGCCTCACACTTTGGAATAATATGCTATATAAAATTTAGGGACAAAATTCAATCTTTTGGATGCAGTGATCATTCAGTCGACATTTCATTCCTTTCTCAAGAGCAAAGCCTTCAAGGTACTCCTTGGGGCTTTTTTGGTGTTTGTTTTGGGGGTTTTGGGTGGGGTTTTTTTCCTTGGTTTTTTGGTTTTTTGGGTTTTTTTTGGATGGGGGTTTGTGTTGTTTATTTGTTTGTTGGGGGGTTTTTGGGAGGTTGGGTTTTTTTGCTTTTAGTTCTTTTTTTTTTTGTTTTTTTGTTTGGGTTTTTTTGTTTTTGTTTTTTGGGGGATTTGGGTTTTTTTTTTTTTTTTTGGGTTTTTTTTGGATGGGGGTTTGTGGTGTTTATTTGTTTGGTGGGGGGTTTTTGGGAGGTTGGGTTTTTTTGCTTTTAGTTCTGTTTTTTTGGTTTTTTGTTTGGGTTTTTTTGTTTTTGTTTTGGGGGGGTTTTGGGGTTTTTTTTTGGTTTTTCTGAGCATATTTTTTTTAGTACCTAGAGATACACAAAAACAAAAAAAAAGAGACGGCAGGAAAGAAAGGCAATGGACGAGGCAGGTCTGAAGGCACAGAAGGTCGATGGATGCACCACACCCTGCCTGGGCATGCCAGATCACTAACACTGTCATCTCAGAGTTGTTCTGGGACATCAGCTTCCTCCAGGAAACACCTCACCTCACCACCGACCTGATTTTTTAAACATAATGTCAGAGGATAACCCGGAGGACGGGCGGCAATGGATGGGAACCAACCCAACCTGAGCAGTTGGGAGTGTTGGCTGGAGCTGTTCTGGCTGCACCTTTGGCTGCCCAGTCGAGGTACAAAGTTTTCTTCAGATTTCAGAACTGCCACCAGCTCAAATTGCTGTGACGACACATCGAGTCAAGTGAGGATGTCCCCAGCCTCTCCCTCAGCCATCCTGACAAAGCTGTTATTTACCATCCCCAAATGCTGCTCTTCATTTCTTGCCCAAATCAAGCCGAGTTTCAGATCTGACAGAAAAGCCACGCAGGAACTCAGATTAATGATATTTTTTTTGTTGCACTTGGTTTTTTTTCCTATTTCCCCTTCAAATTATGACTTCAGAGAAAATCTCTTTAAAAATGCAGCTGCCTTCTATTTCGTGCCATGCTGGTGTAGCTTCATTAATTTAATGTTGTTCCTCCTTATTTTCTGGGTTAGCATCAAAAGAATGCAGCTAATTATTTTTGGAACACAGAAACAATTCTGAACAGGCCACACTTGCCTCTAGCACATACTCTCAACTCAAACTAAATATGTTTTGATATCTAAAAGAGTAATTAAGAAAAAAGTTCCTTTGTTAAATGTCTCCATTTTATCGGTGTTTGAAAATGCTAATGGTGAAATATATCATAAAAAAAGTAATTTAATTGTGCTTGGAGTCCAACAGAATATAAATAATACAGGTTTTATCTCCAAAATTAAGTGATTTGTTAAAATATCAGTGTATTAACCAGAGATCAGTGAGTTGTTTAGTTGCTATTGTGGGAGAGAGCTGAGGGTTTATTGCTTAAATAATCAACTTTCTACTAATGATGACTACTGCTCTTAGGAGGGAGAAGTAGCATTACAGAAAATTATCTTTTTTTGTCTTTTATGTATAATTTTCCAATGTGCATAAATTCCTTTGTAGCTCACAGTTATAAGTACTAGTGATTAAAAACATTGGGCTATAAATTCAGATTCTTTCAAAAATAAGACACTTTCTGGGGTGGAAGCATATATCAGCATATCTCACAATATCTGAAAAAAGGTGAAAATCTGTGAAAATACAGATCTTTAATTACTTGACTTAATGTATTTAACTGTGCCTGCGATCTCTAGTGCCAAGTGCTTGACAAACCTCATGTCATATAGATGATCCCATATTTAATATAATTGGTTTCTACTCCAAACTGCCCACACAGGGAAGGAAACGTGCTCGGAGCTCTTTTGGAAAAGGCCCCACATTGCAGAGATGGTGGGTTTGGTCCAATAATGCAGTTTTTTGCTCATGCCTGCAGCCCACAGGCAAACCCCTACTGATGTCAAATACTTGTTTTAGATTTCTCCTATCAGGGCTTATTCCAAAACAGTATCTTCCAGCAACCGCTAATTTGGGTATCTCTCTTCAATCCAGTCCCCTGTTAATAAAATCTCCAAGTGATTTTGGTTGTTTCTTCTCTTTGAGGCACATCAAGGTGTTGTCAGGGAGAAAAGGTCCCCACTGATGGGTTGTGTGGTCCTGTGAGCATCACTTCCCCCAGGAACTCCTGAGAGGTCCTCAGTGCTCCAGGGTGTGCTCAGGGGTGACACTCACAGGTGACCCCAGGGTTCCTCTGCCTCCCCTTCTCCTCAAATGTTGGGAAAGATGGGACGGGAAAAGCTTACAAATATCATTGCCTGGCAAGAGATACTAAAGATATAAAACCTGTGAGTGCAATAGAAATGAAGGGCAGCTCTGAGATGTGATCATGGCAGGCAGGAAGACGGGGATGAGCTGGAGATGGGTGGAAGGACAGAAAACAAAAGGAGCCAAGGGTGCAGCCCCTCTCCACCCTGCCAAGGCATCAGGGAAAAGGTGGATAAGAAAAGTCTCTTTAGAGTTTAGAATACAGGATGATGTGGTGATAGAGCAGTTCTCATGGGCTGCAGGCAAAGTCTGTAGGGTTTGTATCTCGTGCTGGTTGGTCACTGTAAATTAGAATATTCAACACAAATGAGATAGAATGGATTGGAACAAGATCCTCTCTTACTCTTGCTCTTGCTTCTCTCTTACCCCTCTCAGCTCTTTTACCTCCCTCACCTCACCCCCTCTCTCTCTCCCTCTCTCTTTGGGGTTTCCCTCCAGCCCAGGCTGGTGGCTGAAGGCAAAGCCCTTTTTCCCCACCACCCTGCAATAAACCCCCGTGTGTCTGGAATATCTCAGCTCTGCAGAGTTCCCTCTCCCTGCTGTCCACGGATGCTCCTACATTCAAAGATATAAAACTCTGCATTCCTCTCTCCAGACTTTTGGGCTGCACCTCTCTGGGCTCCTCAGCCTTCTCTGGGTTCCTCAGCTCTCTCTGAGGAGCTCAGTTGGACAGGGATTCTGTGTTTTCCAAGCTCCTTTTCATCTGTTGCTGGATGGTGAGCATCCCATTGCTCACCCTCACTAGGAAGTGACATTAGATGTCACTCCCTTGCTTATTACATGGTGACAAGGATGTGGAAATCACCCTCACAGAGCATATGGGGGAGTGAGAACCACAGAGAGCTGCATAGTCCTGTAGATCCCACAAAAAAAACCCCAAAAGATTTAACCTGGGGGGGGACTTAGGGAATGAGGGAAGGCTCCAGGGCACAGAGCGGAAAACTCAGGCTGGAAATAATGGGGTTACAAGAATAAGAAAAGATGAGCCTGATGTGACAGAGAAGGCTTGGATATACACTTCAGCTTTGAGGGCTTGGACAAGCAGAAATTTCTAACAGCTCTTGGCTTTGTCCATTAGCAGATTTCCAATGCAGCACCCTGAAAACAAGTGGTTAAACCAGCAGTGCAATAAATGCTTTTCAAGCTGCAGATGAGAATCTTCATCTTTCCAGGACAGAGAGCCTCCTGCACTGAGTGGAACTGTGGGACCTAAAAATAACAAGTGTGCTTTGTTCCCTGCTGTTCTTGGAGAGAGCCAACAAGGAAAAGCTCTTTTACTTTGCCCAAAAATGGGAAGCAGGTCTCACAGTTGTCTGGGGAAAGGAGAAGGGAGAGGAAAGAAGATGACATTTGCATTTTAACTACAGACAGGGGAAACAGATGTTGGCAGAACCGAGTACTCAGAAGTGCAGGGGCTGTTCAGGCAAAGTTGCCACGGTCGTCAGTATTTTATTTTTTTTTTCCATCTTCCAGAGAGGAAAGAAGGGCTCTTTGCTTTGTTTTTTCGTTTACTCAGAAGGGACAGCTCTGGCAGGGACAGGCAGAAGAGGGGGCTTTGAGACAGTACATGAAAAGGAACATGAAATGTGCCCTAGGCTTTGCTCTACCTCCTCACCAACAAAAAAAATTCATGGCTGGCTCAGGTTCTGCAGACTTTGTGTGTGAACACTTTGAGCAAGTTGAAAACAGCCTTGAGGGGTGTCAAATGGGGAGGGGAGACTGTCACAGAGAAAACACCATTGGATTTGTTTGGATACACAAGTGCCCTGAAAGCTGCTGACTGGGAGCAGAGACATTAAAGTAAATTAAGGTTTCTTCCCTGTTTGAGTCTTGAGACGCACAGCTTTTCCTTTCCACTCTTTAATTGGGAATAAACCAGTGCATTGTTCTTTGAAATATGGCTGTAATCAGCCCCCTTTTGTCCTCTGCCCCTGGTTTGGCTGGAATACAACCAGTGAAACTCTGGGGTGCACCAAAGCAGCTGCCAGTCCATAGCAAATTACTTTCTTACAGACTTAAAGGGTAAACAGAAACACATTTAAAAAAAAATTAAATAAAGTGAAAAAAGGAAAAGGCAGAAGTAACGTATAGATATGTATAAGTAATATAAGTAATGTATAAATTCCATAGATTAAAAAGTTCTTTTACAGTTAGGAAGCAGCAAAAAAAAAAAAACTATCAGTGATAAAATTAGAAGAATATTCATAGTAGTACTACTAATTAATGTGTGAAATAATCTGGAGAAAAAGCTTTTGAATTATGTATGATAGCTCATTGCTTAACTGGAGACAAAGAAACTTGGCTTTTAATTCTGGCAAAGCCTTTATTATGCAGGCTTTTGGTAAATCATTCCCTTTCAGTTTACCCTTTAGTGTCGATGGGGAGCAGAAAAGACAGAATTCAGATAAAGCCCCAGCTCTTGGCAGAGAGGTTGGAATGAGCTGATCTTTCAGCTCTCTTCCAGCCCAAACTACTCAATGATGGGATGAGGCAACACCCTGACACACATTTCTCTCCCAGGTAGCAAAAAGCCACCTCTGAGCACCACACACAGCTGGATCTACAGCTATTCTATTATAAGAATACTATAAGAATATTTTTATAAGAATAATATAAGGATATTTGTAATAATGTAAGGGAGGAATCAGCCACCAGCTACTCCCTGGTGTGTTTATTTGTGTGACAAGGGCAGCAATAAATCTGTTCTGTTCTTCCCATCTAAACATAAATAATATATACTTTGCTGGTTTTGTCTGGTGTTTTCAACTGGTGAAGGGCCACAAGACCCTGAGATCCCCATACACAATGTTATAAATGTGTATTATAAAGCTGGCTTTTCACAAGCTGTGTGCTGTATGATTAATAACCTTGTGGTGAGGATATAAGTGTTTATTTCTGCTGTTAGTAAAGAAAATTAGGCACAGTGGTAGTAGTTGATGTAGCAGCTGCTTAAACTGTCTGTTTGGTGGGGATAACACCCAGTGAACATGGAAAGAAGCCCCTGCTATTGATACACCAACTATCAGCATCTCCCATCTGAAGAAAGTCTGGCCCAAGGCCCAGCTGGAGGTGATAATGGAGACACAGCCCAGAAACACAAATGCTCTAAAAAGGGGGACCCAAGGAGGGGCCAGGCAAAACAGTTCCTGGGATATGGAAACTGGTTTATGGAAAAATATGGATATTCAACAGACTGATGCAATAGAAAGGGTATTTAAAGAATGTCTCTGATATGGCAGGTGTGGACTTGGCTGAGTGCAGAGTCACCCAGCTGTGCTTTGCTTTTTTATCTCCTCATTGTCTTATTTTCTATCAAACCTATTGCTTAACATTTACATAAAAAGTGACCCTTGTTTTTCACAGCAGGCATTAATGAGAAATGTATTCCACAGTGTTGCATCTAAAGCCCAGACAAAGTTTTCCCAGCGCTTTAAGTTTTCTTTTCATTTTCTGTTTTTATTCACATCATCCCTTAACTCCAGTGCTCCTGGGCTCCTGTTGGAGCAGAAGGTGTGTTCATTGCACTGGTGTTGGTCACCATAGTTACTGCCTGCTGCAGGGAGGGAACTGCTTCCATCTCTGCAACACTGGGGAAGTGAAATTAGACAGATTATAACTCGAAAGAAATGCACAAAAGGGAGAAAATTGAGGTTATGTTGTGGTGGGTTGCAGTGCTGTGTCTCGAATTAGAACTGTCCTGCCTGTGATTCACGCTGGGGACCATTACTGGAGCACAAGGTGTTGGAGATTAACATTCATGGGCAGCAGCAAAAGGCAGGAGTGAGTTTGTGCTCATGGAACAGGACGAGCTCAATGTGGGGTCGGATTCCAGTAAGGACCAGGGGTGTCTCCTGGGCAAGGAGATGCCCAGAACCAACCCTGGGCACGGGGCAGTGACCAAGAGCAGGGGACAATTGGCAGGGCCATCCATGGACAGAAAGGGCAGGGGGGAACTTGGTGCTGCCTGAGTCCCCCTGAAGCCCCCCCAGAACTGTCAGGCTTTAGGGGGTGGTGGCAGAGGGACAAGATCTGTTATCAGGGAAAGGCTGCAGGGGATTGGGGCTGGGGCTGTGGGGATAAACCATTACAGAACTAATAACAAAACATACAGAACTTTGGAAAACCCAAAATGCACACCACAACATCGGGTGTTGGGTCAGGGGTTCCCCAGCAGCCAGGCCACCACCAGGGGGTGGCTTTGCCTTTGTGCAGCTGCTCCAGATCCATTCAGTTTTCCCTGGGAAAGTCTCCCTGCTGATATTAGTGCTGGAGCAGAAGGGTGTCTGCAGCTCCTTCTCTTCCCCAGTGATGTTTTGATCAAACAATGTTATCTTTCACTATTTTAGGAGTGAGACTCCTTCAGCTTGTGCTCCTCTTACTCTGTCAGTACTGTTTCACCAGCCTTGTAGCCAGCTCAAGAGGCATCTGAGCAGCCAGAGCCCACTTCAGGCTGCAGAAATGCAAGAAAAAGCCAACGTGGCTTTCTGAAGTGGAGTATTTTTTAGTAATTAGAACTTCACGTTTGAGTGGCAGGAAAAAGAATTCTAAGTAGAATTAAAAGTAAGTCAGGATTGCCCATCTCCTGTGGATTTGGGAACTCAGTGACTGTATTTTTCCCTGATGGGGAAAGTAGTGACCATTTGCTTTAATTAACTTCAGCTAAAAGATATTCTTATATAGAATTTCTGTCTTTGAAAGTAACAGTTTAATTAATACCTTGAAGCCTTATCTGGTTAAATCTAGCAAAACTAGCTCGTTCTGGCTGCCTCTTTAGGGAAAAAGGAATATTTTATATGGTACAAGTACTAAAGCTTGTG
This sequence comes from Sterrhoptilus dennistouni, assembly GCA_013397095.1. NCBI lineage: Eukaryota > Metazoa > Chordata > Aves > Passeriformes > Zosteropidae > Sterrhoptilus > Sterrhoptilus dennistouni. The sequence goes on along the minus strand of VWZU01014203.1, from coordinate 16,035 downwards.
TAAGAACACAATAACAAGCTGCTCCAGGTTATCAGACTCCTCTTTTGGTATTCCCCAAAGCACCTCAGTGAATCTGCTTCACTCCTATTGACAAACCACCTCCACAGAGCAACTAATTTCTGTTAGTACCTTGAGCAGGAATTTGAGATGCTTTACTGTATCACCAGAGCTTTTTAGAATTAGTTTCAGCTGAAATTACACACAAAATGATGAGCTCTTTCCTTCCCAAATTCAAACACGTTCAAAGCTAAGGTAAATAATTCTGGATAAAGAGAGGAATGATGAAACCTCCAGGGACACTGGCACCAAGATTTATGATTTAAGATTTATGGCTGATAAAACAAAAAGAAACTGCCTTGATCTTGATGATGCAGAACATTGGGTTTTGCTTCAGTTGTCTCCGTTACTGTGCTGACAGGAGGGGGAGTAACAAAAATTTCTCTTCTCTCACTTATGGTATTTGTTCCTATATTTAAAAAGGCTTTCTGAGAAAACAAAACCACATTTAGCAATATAACCATTATCTATAATTTTTAAAGGGTGATGTATTAGGAACTTCCCAAACTTGAAACCGCATTTTGTCCTCTTTTCAGCTTACAGCCTATCCTTACAAGTTTTGACTTTAGTCAAGTTCAAATACACAGTCATGAAAAAGAAAGAATAAGCAGAACCTCAAACTTCAGAAGGCGAAATTACATTAAAAAGCCAAATACAAAAATTTAATGCAACCTCACTGAGACTTTTTTGGGGAGCAGACTATAGCTGGGTGTCAAGGCTGCCTTGCTGGATGCTCAGCATCCACTGTGAGCCAAGGGAGGAAAGGAAGGAAGCCCTAAATGCACTCCTTGCTGAGGCTGCAGCTCTGTGACTTCAGGAGCAGCTCTGTGGGCTTGGCAGTGAAGGTTATTTTCTATTCTTTTTGGTTCGGGCATAAACAAGAGAAGAATACATGTTACTGTGCTGCTGAGATATTGCAATTTGTCTATAAGAATTGGAAAGTTACCAGAAATTTGTGTGCCAAACAGATCCTTGTTTCCCCCAAGACCTAAACAATTAAAGGCTCATCATTTTATTGCCAATTGTTCTAGAATCATTCCTGTACACAGTTTTAAGACAGCTCTGAAACCATTTAAACAGGCATAATGTCCCCAGTGCAGAAAGCCAAAGCACTGTGGCAGCTCCACCTCCAGTGACTGGGAGTCCTTCTGCTGCTACAGATCTGTTAAACATATCTGATCAATTTTTGGAACTTAATGATATCAACTTGATAATGTTTAATGGGGTTATTTGATGTTTTTCAGTAATATTTTCTCCAAAGTGTCTAGATCAATGATCAAAATGCACTCTTAGCAAGAATTTTGTTGGCAAATGACGTTTTGTAGTTCACCTGTAAGACTTGATGGTTTTCTTTTAAAAGTCCCTGTCTGTTCTCTATACTACAGCATGGGGTGAAACTACAGGAAAACTCCAAACCCTCTAGTTTGAGGAATGAAATTCCCAACCTGGAGCCGGGGACTTTTTAAATTCCCATCTCTAATGTGTAGTAGTGAAAAGGAAAATGGCAAAAGGGATGGCAATGCAGCCAAACCTTTTGTTGGCATCTAGTTTCCATGTAGAATGGACATCCATCATTTTAACCAGTGTATGACACTGCTACAATAGCAATGCCTGGAACACGAGATTTGTTCTTTTGCAGTTTCTGTAAATGTTTTGGCAAGTGTTTTCATGGCTGTTTCTATCCCCAGTCCATAGGGCAGGTGTTACCTACTGTGCAGTTCAGTGCCTTTGGCTGCTCCTGCTTTCTCCTCCTTCCTCTCCTCACTGTCTTTGCTTTTCCACTCTGCTCATTCATGCCCACCAGTAATTCGCGCCAAATCAGTCTTGACAATAGGAAAATAATAAAGCTGTTCCTGTGACCCTGAGAAGATGCTCTCCAGGCCAGCTGTGCCCCCAGCCCTTCTGTGTGCTCAGTGTCTGCAGTGGCTTTTGCCTTGTCTGTTTGGCTGAGAGCTCTCACTCTGTGCTGCACAGTGACTTTTGCACAGCAGGGCCCTGGACTCATCATGTCCCTGGACATAACTGTAATGGATATAACAAACAAAATAACTTATCCACTTTCTTCCACTTGGCTGAGCTTTCCTTTGAACTGTCACTTCTCCATTCATAACACATGAAGATAGGTCTGAGTGAAGGATGTGTCCTTTACTACCTATAAATCCTTCTCTGTAAGGAAAGGAGCCAGATGGGATATTCCAAATGTACACACTGAACTGGGACTGTTTCAAGCAGTATAACCCTGAATTCAGGGCTCTCCTTCTCTTCTCAGCACAAGTGATTGGAAGGATAATTCTTTTTCCCATGTCTCCTGATCTTGAATGTCTAACCCTTAATCTGACATCATTACAACTCTCATAGATTCATGTATCCTTTTACTTCCTTAGTATGGGGAACACTGGGAATGTGGCCCAACTGTAATATAAAACTGAGGATTGTGTCATAGAGGGATTCATCCTACACTAGTGGGTCTAGTACAGCCTAGGGTCTAACTACACTTCATGAGAAAGTAGCAGCCTTTGAAATTTATTGTCAGGAGGCCTGAAAAATACCCCAGAGGGGCTTTTCCTTTTTGGTTTGTATCTCTTCCTTTCCCATCAGCTGTGTTGGCCTCAGTTATTTACACATCCTTAGGGAGAAACAGATGTCGGCAATAAAGGTAATAACAGAACTGATTCCGGCTTTAGGTATCAGCCAAGATCTGCAAACACATCTCTTGGTGATGGTCTGCATGTGCCATGATGAATGTGACAACATTTAACCTGGAAAGCCTTCAAGGCAATGCAGCTATTTCCAGAAGGATTTAACGTAGTTGGGCCATAATCATCCCCAAAACCATCTTGTTTTGCCTTTGGCAAAGATCCATCTTCACCTTCTGAACAATAGGTGGTGTTGCCTAAGGACAGCCACATCCAGGAATCCTCCCTTGGAAATGGTGTCACCGTGACTTCCAAGATTTTTTTTCTCTCTTTCTAAGAATTTTTACAAGGAGTGAAATTTCAGGGAGAACTGGCTGTCCACAGTCTGAATAATTAATTCTCACACCAAGCACACACCAGTGCTGTATTGCACGGGTTAAACAAAGCAGGAGGGGGTGATCAGCACATATTACTGAAAAGAAATTCAGCTTTAACACATCTATCATTTGCCATGATGAATGTGACAACATTTAACCTGGAAAGCCTTCAAGGCAATGCAGCTATTTCCAGAAGGATTTAACGTAGTTGGGCCATAATCATCCCCAAAACCATCTTGTTTTGCCTTTGGCAAAGATCCATCTTCACCTTCTGAACAATAGGTGGTGTTGCCTAAGGACAGCCACATCCAGGAATCCTCCCTTGGAAATGGTGTCACTGTGACTTCCAAGATTTTTTTTATTTTTTTTTTCTCTCACCAGCTCTGCCTGTGCCTGTGGAGGAGCTGAGGGCAAAGCCAGGCAGGAAAACCCAACATTTCACCATTTCCCATTGTTTTGGATAGAAGGGGTGCTGCTGCTGATCCCTGCAAGGCACTAATCACACACACTCCCAACACGGAGCAAGGTAATCAACTGACAAAGTGAAATAATCTGGGAAACCATTAGCTTTCTAATGACTCTTGGAAGTCTCATTAAAATTGGTCACTTACTGATTGCTCACATTACTGGAAATTTGAGCAAAACTGTTGTGGGCTTTTTCCATGGCTGAAAAGTTAGGACAATTTTCTCTATTCTACAAACAAAATTAAAAATAAAGAATAATGGATTTTTTTTTTCTCAAGAGGCTTTAAGAGCTCCATTTGCAACCACTCCGTTTATTATTACAGCAATCCCAGTACCAATATTAACTTTTCTCTCTCTCCAAAACATTTCCCTTTCATGCTCAATCACGTTTAGGTGTAAGGTTTATTATCCATGCTCCTCTTGACCAAGGAAGTTGACAGTTCCCTGAGTTTTCAGTTCATGCTCCCTGATCAGACTGTCTCCTGCTAATTACTTTTTCTGCCTCATCATCACTAGCCAGTTTTGCTGCCTGGTATAAACTCCCTTCATGGATGGCAAATAATGTGGGAAAGGGAATAAGAGAAGGCTCATCCTCTCCAACAGAGAGAAAACCATTAGTGCAATACAGAGTTTATGGGGTTTGTGTTTTCCCCAGAACTCAGGGAATCTCAACTCTTCTCTGGTTTAGACCTAACTCCTCAATGACTAAATTCGGATAAACTTTTTTTGCAGATATTTTGGTCTCTCTATTCTCATGCATCTCTCTGAGTGCTCAAAACCTCTTTTCCCACAGTGGAGGAGGAAGGTCCATGACATTACAAAGTGGGGCAGTTCTAGCCCCACATGGGAGCAGAATAGTCCCAGGGGGATGAGGGGGACTGTCAGAAGAGTCTAATTTAAAACTTGGTAGCGAGACAAACAAATTGACATAAGTATTTCTGGGTAGCTGAAAAGACCTCTCAGTTTAATACTTTAACTGTCAATACATCAATAATCAACAGGTGTATCTGTAATACTTTTAAAAATAATAAAGACGTGCTTCTCAATTTTCATTATGGTGCTTTTTATTTGTTTGATAATGGAGTGGCGAATTTCTCTGAGCCTGGAAGACACATTCTGATTTTTTTTTAGAAATGCAGAGAATCACTTGTGTCCTTTTCTACCGTGCAGCACTTAGTGATGGTATCCAGTTGACTTCCCCAGCTGTTGTTAGATGAAATTTCACTTGCTCTGGCTTATCTGTGTTGTCTGGCTCCGAGCAGTTCTGTGGTTTGTTTTTTGATAGTGTCCATCAAACTAAATCCATACTCCCAGGCAGCAAATGGAGCTTGATTTGTGCCAAATACATTGTACATTTACAGGTAGTGAGTGGCTGTCAATGCATGTTAATAACAGGGAATTGGTTGTTAGGGAGTAGGAATTTAATAATGCCTGGAAACTATCTGCCAGCAATAATGCTGGAAATAAATAACTACCTGAACTGCCTCTCCAGACAAGGACTGTCTGGCATGGTTTGCTGGAGCTTTGCTGCAGGGACTATAGGAATTGAAGTGTTGTGTGTTTTGAGGTCTGTACAGCCTGTCTGTGCACGTTATACCTGGTGGGGCCAGTGAACTACAGCTCCTTCCCTGGCTGTAACACTGGAAATTGCTGTGCAGCTCTCTGCCCTCGAGGGTAAACACCAGAGGATACGTGGCACAAACCCCACCAAAGTGTGTCATCCCCAGCCTGGCTCAGGCACCGTTCCCATGGCAAACTCAGTCTAAACTCTGCTTTTTCTATTCGCTCCAAACGATGCCTGAGTTTGCTGAGTTGTTCCTTGACAAACAGTGCTACTGCAGCCTGTGCTGAGGGATATCTCTTTGCCCACATGTATTAATTCCAGAGAGTTTATCCAAGGAGCAAAGCAGTGTAATAATGCAGCCTGAACCTTTAGACAGTCTGGAGGCTTTATATTAAAGCAGCTCCTTTTGTTACCACAGTAATGAAATGTAGTCGTTGACTATTTTATCTCTACACGTAGTGTCAAATTTAATAAAAACGCAACGATTTCAGACAGGCAGATTCCCCAGAAATCTGATCCAATATTCAGATAATCATATCCTGTCGTGTTTCATTGCCAAGTGACAACTGAAATCCTTGGGCTCACTCCTAAAGCACCAAAAAAGATACAGGCTGGATTTGGGATTTCAGATAGCCAGGGAAGCACAGGTGTTGCCCTTGGTATGACACACTTGCTGCCACTGTTCCAAATAAATTTGGAGGATGTTTCTTGATAGGAAATAACGGGGAAAACATGAACCAGGCAGGGAGTGTGTGAGGGCTTTGTTTGTGTACCTGGGATAAAGATTCTTTCCAGCATTTTGGTTTTCTGTTCAAGGTTCTCTGAGTATCACATGAAAAAGAAATACAGGCTTGCAGTGATAGACTGCAACTGAATAATAATGTATTCTTATTCAGCTTGAGTTATCTTTGTCACTAAAAATACCCTGTATGTAAGCATGGACACCAAAGTGACTGGAAATTTATTTGTATTTTATGGTGTAGCTTCAGTTACAAGGCTGAGAAAAAAACTTGCAGAAATTGTTGTGATATAAAGGTGGCCCTTGATTCTGAGCTCCTTAAATAAGTCCAGAGCCTTGATCAACGGAGGATTTTCCTGGCTGATAAGTTTAATGGAAGTACAGACTAAGCTTCCTGTGCCAAGTCCAGCCTTTTTAGTGAAAAAGAGAAATCCTACAATAACTTCTACTACTGCAGTTGGAGTAAGAACTCTCCTTTCAAATGCATTAGTTTAGTAGCCCACTAACACTTTCTGGAGTACTTTATCTGAATTCTATTACCTTTTCTTCAAAGAAAAGGTCTTGGTTTAGTTTTTCCTTTTTTTTTCTTTTTTGCTACATTTTGTGAAATTCTGTTTGTCCAGTTTTCATTGATCCGAAGCATGAAAAAATCCTCTTTTTTTATTTCTTTTAAGAAGTTTTTTTCCCATTCTTTTAAAAAACCTTCAGGAGCTATGGATGCACTCAGACAACTCAGAAATAGATTCTCTTAGAACTTCTGTCTTGCCATGAGCTCCCTCCTCAGTAAAGTGGCTTTGACTCAGCTGAAAAAAAAAAAAAAAGTCTCTCAGATGTTGCAAAGTCAGAGTTTGGGCAGCTCATACTGTGCACGGGCAACAAATGTTTTGTCACAAAATTAGCACTGGGGTCCTGCAGAGTCCACGGTGTGGAGAGAGCCCACCAGTGTGAGATGAAGAATTCTTGGGGCCTTCTCTCCGAAGTGCACATTTATTTAATCAGCTCTAATCCACAACTCAAATCTTTGGCCAAAATGCAGCAGAGTAATACCACAATGCTGGGTTTTGTTTTTCCTTCGGGTGAGTTTTGTGAATCTCAGCTTTTCCCTTGGTATTTCTTGTAACCTAATGCTGAAGGCAGGACAACAGATTTCTTTCTTCTGCTGCAACTGCTTGTCTTGATGCTGTGCGACTGTCCCTGCCTCATTCTACACTGCTGGTATAAAAGGACAATAATAAAATATAATAAAGTCATCTTACTGCAGTGTTTGTGGCAGATAGCACGTTTGAAATGCACATAATGGGAATTTGAGAAAGGAGAAAAATAGAAAAGCATTGCTAGCTGAATTCTGAACCTCAAAAACCAGTTCAATTTAGTTCAGGATTCTAGTTGAAGGCTTTGGCTTTATTTTGCAATTTTTGGAGTTGATATTTTTGTCTCACTCTTGCATGCATCACAATGCCATGTTACCTTCTGAAACATTTCAGAGGTGCTCAGATGTTTAGGTAGTAGAACACAGTACAGACAAGTACAATACCAGTGTACGTTCACTTTCAGGGCTCCATTTTTCCCTGGGATTTTAAAGCAATGCAAGATCTAAAAGTTGTTCGTTTATATGCTGTGCAGACTGGCCTTGGCTTTCAAAAGCAGTTCTGAAAGCTTCTTTTCACCAGCAGTTTTGAGGGCTGAGAGCACGTCAGTCACACACACAAAGGCTGTAGCTTGTCCTGATTGCCTGAGTGCACCAGCCTTGCCTGAGTCTGCAACCTGCCCTTCATACATGAGCTTTTTTCACAAAGAGATGGATTTGTCTGGAAGCTAATCGCAGGTTTTAGTCTAACACGTGTGTGGTGGGGAGCTGAGGAGAGGAACTGTGGCCTGTTTGGTGCTGTCAGAGATTCGGAATGGAAACTCCATGAGGCTCCTCCATCTCCATCCCTGCAGACAGAGACCTTGGGGTCCCCCTCCCCAAGGGGGTAGGGCTGGAGGAGGGCTGGAGGAGCAGCCAGGATGGCCATGAAGCCACAGAGCCACCACAAGACACGATATTGTGGCTCTGCCTGGGGCTGTGCCTGCCCTGAGCTCTTGGTCCAGCCCTGGCAGTTCATTCTCCTGAATTCTGATATCTTTACTTTCCACTCGACATCTGAGAGCCGCTCAGAGACACTTCAAAGTGAGACTTCCCCACGGAACACGTCATTAATTTAGTGGCCAGTGCCAAGGTTGGTTGCCATTCCTCCGACATAAATGTGACAGAACCACGAATCTTGCCTTTGTATTTTTTACAGAATCGTTATGGTTCGACATTTCCAATCGTGTCCTGCTGGTACGGTACAACAGAACAGAGATGAGATGTTTTCAAAAGCAAAGCCAGAATTGTTAGCTGGTAATGCTTTCCTTTGTCTTGGTGGTATTGTAAAGAATTTGAGAGCAACTGGAGGTTAATAATGAGTGATATCTGTCCAGCCTTGCCTTTTTTATGATGATGATTCCAAATGCAAGTTGCATCCCACTTAGGGGGCTCACCACAGCCACCATCTCAGTTCTGGCCTGTAGATAAATTACATTTTTTCCAAAAATATTTTCTTTGATGTTCTTTATGTGTGTTCAGCCAATAAAAGTAGACATAAAATTGTATTATATTTCCCAGAGTGCAAAGAGGGGTAAAAAGAATGAATGAATGTGGGAAATATACCAGAGTGGTTTTAATATGAAATTAGCTTTTGCAACAAAGAATGATGAATGTGAATTGCTTCTCTGTCCACTCAGGTCTCCTCTGTCCTTCTTAGGGATCCTTTTAACAGAGGCCTGATCAGAAAGTTGCAATTAAAAACACAAAAAGACAGGGTTTGGTCGATGAAAAGGAAATCAGATACTTATTACAGCAGTTTTACCAAAAGAAATTCAAAGACAAAAAGAAAACGAACAAGTTTTAACATTTTAAGGAACAGCAAATGCAGGATATTTCTTTTTTGATAAAATATCTGAAAAGCAATGAAGTTTATGAAGGAAATGACATTTCCCCCCGCCCCCCCATATTATTTTATAGGCAGATTTGCAAAAGTTTATGCTTTTGATATAAGATGAAGTGGTATCAAATCACTGGATACTGAGGAAACTCAGAGTTTCTACAGTTGGTGAATAAGACAAGATCACTGGCTTGGCATTTGCTTCTGATCTGGTTACTTTGAACAACTTTGAGTTAAGAAGGAATATACTGTTAAATAAACGAAGCAATGTGGGAAATTAAGGGAAAAATGTGCCATAAACTTTGTATGAGTCAAATTCAGGAGGCAAGTAAGGACAGTGAAGTGTGGCCAGCTGGGTCTGAGAATCTAAATACGACTTTCAGGGCTGAAAGGAAGTAAGAACTCAATATTATAAGTCTATACATGTATGGAGGTAGTCAAGACTGGTTTTTTGTGTGAACTTAAAATTCAGGAAGCAGCTCCCTCCCCAAATTAAAATTGGATATGCTGGACAAGTTTGCAATATTAAGGTTTAAGTAAAATATCAATAATGTGGTTTCTAAGCCAACTTGCTTTCTTTTCCTGTATCTAGAACATGGAGAGCTGTCAAGAAATGATCAGAATCTTCATAAATACTTTGTTTAATTTTAGTCCTATAAATGAATTCACTACTGTGGTGTAGATTTCTATTGCCAGAGGTGAGGCATGTATTGATTAACCTGGTAAAAATATTATCCATTGTGCCATTTGAGATGAAGATATAGATCCAGAATGTGTAAAACTATGGATCTGGGCTTGGGAAAATGGAAGTCAAATATTTTCAAACCTTTTGACAGCTGCATTAGCATCAGTCATTTGAGAAGAGCTAACTAAGGGAGAATAATGCCACTGGAAAAAAAAAGTATATTCTAAGCAGGCAGACTGGAGAAATAATTACTTGTATAGAAAAAAAACCCCATGAGGACAGAATAGTTTTTGGAGGCTTGAATTAGTAATAAAGGTAGATGCAGAATTGTTTGTAAAAGTTACTCTGGAAGTTTGAGTGAAGTTTTCTTTCCCAGGGAATTTTTATTGTGGGGCCAGAAAAAAAGAAGAAAAACTTCTTCTGATAAAACCAATGGTTTTTTTTTACATGTAAGGGGACTCTTGTGACTCTTCTGAGGCCAAAATTAGGAGTTATTGTAGGTAACTTGTATTCTTTTGAGCCAGAAAGAAGATACTAGATATTCCATTATAACCATCATAATATAGATATTAGTAATAAATATGAGAAGCCAGGTTTGACTTTCATCAAATCTTTTATCAGCTGGTCTGAGGCATTATTGTGAGATTTGAAATATGAAAAAAATATGAAAAAAATATGAAAAAATAATGTCTTTTCTCAAACTCAGTGTTTCAGACAGTGCTGAAAGGCCACGATGAGAGCTCTGCACAGCCTGTGGCACTGAGCAAGCCCCAGGTGTGGCTCTTCTCAGCCTACTCTCAGAGCCAGGTACCACAGACACTGCCAGGCACAGGAAAGTACATGGAATACAGAGGAATTTATATTCTCATTTCTACTGAAAGTGTATTTGTATTTGTTTCTTTCGTTTCACTGTGTTATTTTCTGATTTTCCCTTGTCGTGTTTTCTCTTGCGTGATTAAACTTTCCTCCGCCTTTTCTCCCTCACAGTGATTTTCTCCCTCATAGTGATTCTCTGTTGATGTTATCTTTATGTGAACTTGGGCTACTGTGAGTGAGCCATGCTGGCAACTAACAGAAGCTTTTCACCTCGAGGAAGAGCTTTTGGAACAGCTACTTAGGCCAGTTCTTTCACAGCATCTCTTGTAATCCAGTCCTCTCTGTATGGCAGAAGTTGTTGCACACAAAACCTGATTCTGTCCTTTGCTGCTGCTCCAGGCTGAGGTACCTGACACTTCATGTGCTGGAGGTGGGACGTGGCTCCTGGATCCTAAATCTGCTTTTTCTGCTCCCTGGTGCAGTGGGTCTGAGCAGGAATGAGTGTTCCTCCTTTGCAGCTCCCTGGTGCAGTGGGTCCTTGGGCAGGAATGTGTGCTCCTCCTTTGCAGCTCCATGGTTCTGTGGATCTTGGAGCAGGAGTTTGTGCTCCCTGGTGCAGTGGGTCTGAGCAGGAATGAGTGTTCCTCCTTTGCTGTGGGTCTTTCTTTGAGCAGGAATGTGTGTTCCTCCTTTGCAGCTCCATGGTTCTGTGCATCTTTGAGCAGGAGTTTGTGTTCCTCCTTTGCTGCTCCATGGTGCAGTGGGGTCTTTCTTTGAGCAGGAATGTGTGTTCCTCCTTTGCTGCTCCCTGGTGCAGTGGGGTCTTTTTGAGCAGGAATGAGTGTTCCTCCTTTGCAGCTCCATGGTTCTGTGGATCTTGGAGCAGGAGTTTGTGTTCCCTGGTGCAGTGGGTCTGAGCAGGAATGAGTGTTCCTCCTTTGCTGTGGGTCTTTCTTTGAGCAGGAATGTGTGTTCCTCCTTTGCTGCTCCATGGTTCTGTGCATCTTTGAGCAGGAGTTTGTGTTCCTCCTTTGCTGCTCCATGGTGCAGTGGGGTCTTTCTTTGAGCAGGAATGTGTGTTCCTCCTTTGCTGTGGGTCTGAGCAGGAATTTGTGCTCCTCCTTCGCTGCTCCCTGGTGCAAGTGGGTCTGAGCAGGAATTTGTGCTCCTCCTTTGCTGCTCCAGGCCTGGGCTCCACGAGTTCCTGGCACAGAGACAAGAGGCTGATGGGCAGGTTTGGGTCTTTTTGGGAGACAGCAGCTCACCCCTCCTGCTGCTGTTCTCTAGCCAAACTTACTGTGGAAAAGAACAGTGCAGGCCAGCTCACTTCCCAGGAAAGCCTGAGGAATTCTGTGAAAACAAACAGCCTTGCAGAGGCAAGGTATTTTTTTCCTGTCCTATCTTCTGAGCCTGGGACAGCAGTGCACAGTCTTGCTAGAATTTTTTTTGAATTTCCTGGGGGTGTTGAAGCCCATCCCTTGGGCATGGCATTGACAGCAGGTTGGTTCCTGTGGGATCACATCCACGTCTCACAGATGAGTCACTGCAGTGAACTCCTCTGGTGCCTGCACCAAAGCAGGGCAGCCGTGGGAGGGGGCACCGAGGGCTGCTCAGTGTGCTGCTCCCATCCCTGATTTATCCATGCAAACAGCACATTAATGCCAGCAGCCAGGGAAAATCATTGTGGGGATGATTTATGGGCTGTGAGAGGAGGTTTCCACAGGTTCCCTTTGCTTAGTCACCCTCAGGATGCTCATTTTAAAAGGAACAAACATGGAGCCTGATTATTGCTGCAGGTAAAGCCTGCTCAGGAGCTGCTGGGCACAAAAATCAAATGCACATCCACAGCAGCCTCACACGGCACAAGCAGATGCCTTTTCACACGGATATATGAATCCTCTTTTTTCCTCCTGCATATAGAAAAATATTACATAAATATGCTTCTCCTCTGTTGGGGATTTTTTAACTTCTTTTCAGCAAATAAAGCCAGTATGATCACTCTCTTTTTTGTACTGTATCCACTTACAGTGCTATATCCATTTACATACCAGAGATCTGTTTTCATTATTTTTCATTATTATCTGTTTTCATCATTTCATCTGTTTCATTTCTTCAGCATTAACCCTCATATGTAAAGAGCTTGAGTGGCCAGTCTGTGAGTCAAAATGCAGTAGAAGATTTATATTACAGGCACCCCCTGTATTTAGGGAAAACCTTCAAACAATAAGGAAAATCTCTAAGTTTAACAAAACCCCAGGGAAGAGCCTGGCAGGGATGGAGCAGCAGGAGGTTTGCCTGTGTCCTGGGCTGCAGTGTAGGATGTACACACAGTATTTATTCCATCCCCATCCCCATGAGCTGCTGGAACCAGGTGGGGCAGTGTTTTCCCAGGCCCCTCCTTTGGGCTCTTCTGCTCATGGCCCATCAATGCCTTGCCCAGGACTCACAGGGAACTCCCTCCAGGAGCTCTCTCTGTTTAATGGGCCATCAAGGACCCACTGCACGACTCCTCATCCCATTGGGAGATGCTCCCAATGCCCAGGGGGAGGAGCCAAGCATTCCCACCTCCCCTGGAGAGAATCTGGGATTTGGGACAGGACAAGCAGCCCTGAGCCACTGGATTCCCAGAGGAGCAGAGCTCCCAGACCTTTCTGTGGGATCACTGCTTCAGGAAGAGCCCCTCACCTGGACTGCTCCCACCACCCTGCTCAGGCTGTGTTCTGACTCTGGCACTGCTCTTTTGTGTTATTGCATTTATTTTATTTTATTTTTACCTTTTTACCTTTTTTCCTATTAAATTGTACTTCTGACTTGGAGCCTCTCACTCGTTTTGCTTTCAAACCACGACATTGGCCTCTTACAGATGGGAAACTTTTCAGTTGCTGAGGACCAAAGGTGTGGTTCACATTTATTTGAGCAATATTTGCTTTCATATTACCCCACAATAACATGAAGGACAATATAGCCAGAAACAAGAAATGTGTGAAATGAAGGCTGGCTGTGTGCAAATTCATCCATAGATTTTTTCAAGTGTCTGCTGGGCTCTTTGTTTCCTCAATTCTTTCTGGCCATGGAGAAACTCCTTTGGGAAGGGCCTTGAAATTACTTGGCAAAATGGGATGTTCTCTTCAGTCAATTTTACTGAATAAAAGCTGCTTAACAACATCAACTGTCCGAGTTCTTACCAAGCAGTGTGACTGTAGGCAGAGCTGGCAGAGGTGTCCTGTGCCACCAAAGGCTTAATGAGGGACAGGGGCACAGTTGGAGCAGTGGTGTGGAGCACAAGGCTGTTCCCACACCTGCATTAGAGTGTGAGGATGGACACAACTGCTCTGCTTTCACACAAGAGGTGAAATTAATGCTTTTTAATGGAAATTAAATTCTAGAGCAGCTGGTGATCCAAAATGTTGACCAAAAAAAAATGTGGACCCTAATGAGCTGTGCAATCTTCTTAATTCAGTTAGTTTGCATAATTACATTTCTACCTCCTACTCAGCTCAATAATTGCACCAGTCCCCTATCTTGAAAACCCATCTTTGTGCCTTAATGGAAAGATTTAAATGATGCTGACCCACTCTGCTAATAATAATGATCAATAGTGCTGCTTCATCTCAGTTTGTTTTTAGAGATCTATGTTGCTGTGTTGTTGTCAGAGTAATTGGGATGTGCAGTTACAGTCAGCTCTTCCAGGTGTTGCAGAGATGGGGAGGGTTGTTTCTGTTCTGGCTGTTTGGGACAGTTAGAAGATGGGTTTTTTTCCTTTTTCCTTTTGCTTCCTCGGTGAGGAAGGAAATATCAGTGAGCAATCCACTGTTGTTCTGTGAACAGCTCCTTGGGAGCAGCTGAAGTTTACAAAGGAGTAGCTTGATTCCACCCAGTTCTTCTCATGCCTCGTGGTGAAACATGGAGTCCTTGTTGTCAGTGTAGGAAAAACCCACAATCGTGGAATGATTGTCTGTGGTGCTTTATTGAGAGCTCTGGGAGTGAGGGATGTACCCAAATCCGTTTCCTACAAAGTCCAAAATGGACACAGTTTTATACTTTTGTTGTTCCATAAGGATCCATGTTAATCATTAAACCCCATTGTTCCATTGATTCTACCCAAGCATGAACCTGTAACAATCAATTCTCGTGATTCTTGTTTAAGACAATGATCATATTCAGTTATCAAACTAACATTACAATTAACAATGATGTCATTTGCCATATTGATGATTATACAGGCACAGACCCACCTGACCTGTCTAACTTTATTCCCAGGCCCTTCGTGTTTAACTAAGAATCACCATCATCCCCCTCTCCCCATTACCTGGGCAAAGTCACACTTGATTTGGTTAAAGCAACGGCATGAAAATAAAAATAACATCCTGGTTGAGTGAAGCCAAGGCCCTGCTACCTCAGAAATCATTTTAACCCTGTACTATCAGTGTCAGGTCACTGCTTATACCAGCTCAGGGTCCAGCCTTACAAACCTCCTGATGCATCTTTCTGCCTGGGATCTTTCTCCTGATGTCAGGCCTACGACCAGCATCAATGCCAAGAAAAGATGATTGTTCTGAGAATTGTAAGGTCACAAAATTGTCCCTCCCCTTCAAGAAACAAATATTTTACTCCTGACTTCGGATATGTGTTTTTGCTGGGTTTGTTTTTTTGGTTGCTGTTTTGTTGTTGTTTTTTTTGTTTGTTTGTTTTTTTTTTTAGGCTGTTTCAAGAAGAGTGATTAAAATATAGAATCTTAAAAGCATTTATGAACCTGCAGACCTAATGTGCTCTGCAGGGAGTGTTTATAATTGCGTGTCTTCTTCTTGAGCCACTGCATATATCATTGTTCTTGTAGCCTTCACAAACAGCCCACCCCTTCTGCTCAAGCAGCAGACACTCAGCAGTGCTGAGTTCATAGGCTGCAGTAGCTTTGTCTATTTATTTAATTTAGGAGTTATAGAGATCCTATTATTTTTATTCATATTTATTAATTTTTTTTATATTGCAAGGCTTTGAAAAACTGGAAGCTTCCAGTTTTGGAAGGAAAAACCTTCTCAGCAGGCTCTGGACAGCCCAAGGCAGCTGGGAAATCCCTTCTCTGGGAGAGGAAATGTCCAATAGTATTTCAAGGCATGAGGAGCAGTCAGGGCTCCTAATTGGGGAAATAATTGCCTTGAGACATCCTCAGGAAAACCAAGAGCTTTTTTTTTTACCATTTCAATGGCTGGAGAAGGACATGGGTGAGTTTTCTCTGTCTTTATTTGGTGTGACCAGGCAGTGTGCAGGACATGCTGACTTCTGTACAAATAATAATTCCTCAGCTTTGAAGTATGAACAGCAGGAGGGCACAACATCTCAGGGGTTCATCTTATTGCTGCAAATGCCTGGAAACAGGATTAGTGAAGGTTCTGTGAACATGGGGAAACAAAGGAGCTCCAAAAGCAGCCCCACCTATGCCAGATCATCAGAAATATGCCAAGTACTTAGTTTCGGGAGAAAAGAAAAATAAATATATATTGTTCTCATGAGTGAGTGAAGCCCTGGTGGTGTGATGAGGGGTTGTGTTGTCTTATTTCATAGGAGGATTTAGTTTTGCAGTATGTGCTCTTGGATGCTAAAAAAAGCAGCAGGTTTCTTCACAGAGTGCATAATTTTGCAACTTTTATACTCACTTCAGGCTGATGATTTCCTGATTATACTGTGTCCTTTTGCTGCAGGAGCTGTTGATTTTTGCAGGAAAAAAAAAAA
>VWZU01014202.1:234104-245100 GCA_013397095.1 Sterrhoptilus dennistouni | reverse complement strand
CTTTATTTTCAATTATTAAACTGATCTCATCTCAATATACAAGTTTTATTTCGATTTTTCTCCCCATTCCACCAGGGTGGGATGGGAAGAGAGGGGGGTTTGAGGGAGTGGCTGTGTGGTGTTTCAAGCCCATCTGAACTTAAAAACTCTATTAAGAGAGAAAAAAAAAAATCTGAGCTAGCATGAGACCTCTTTTTCCTATGGAAATCTCATATATTTACCACATTTCTAGATCTACCAGACATTACTCCTGGAGACTTTGCCATAGTAAAGACACTTGTAGTTAGACAGAATTGAACTAGTGCTGTCAGACAGAAGTCCAGCTCTTAAATTTTACCTCTCTTACAGCTTACCTAAGTTTCCTACAAGAGGAGAAAAAAAATCATGCATGTATTGCTTGGGTTCCTATGGAAAATAACGGTGTTCTCAGGCTTATGGACTAAGAAGAGAAAATGGAAAATATCTTACATGCTGGATGAAAAGCATGGAAGACAATAACCCTCCTAATTTAAAAATCCAGGGCAAAATATCACTCTGAAATGGTCAGCAGCCTGGAGTATCTAGATCTGAGTGGTGGAGTATTTCAGACAGGTCACAAAATATTTTGACCTGCCCTTGCTCAGAGTCCTGAATACAGGTCCACTGAAAATGCATATTCCTTTTTAACCATTGTCTCTTTTACTGAGAGAAAAATCAAAGAGAGAACCCCACTAAAATGTATTTAGTTACCAATTATCTTATAGTTTCTCATCTTCTTAAATACAAGAGAGAAATAATTTAGACCTTGATTATAAGGTATATAGCAGAGGGGTAATTTAAAATCTTTGGTGCGGCATGTATTTCAGAAATACAAGCAGAGAAAAAAACCCTTAGTTACAGTTAATTACAGTTAAAATGAATTTGGAAGAGAAACTACTCATATTTTAAAGGCAGCCATGAAAAATGTATTGAGAGCCAGACCTTGATCTGCACTTACCCCATTCTGCATTGATGTAAGCCTGCTGCCTTTGAAAGACTTTCTCTCTCCTTACGCTACTCCCAGTGAGATGAGAATCAGGCCCACAGCCTACCTGTCCATCCTTGCCATGATGATGATGAGAACGATAATGAAGAAATTAATGGACCTGGAGTCAGTATTAAAAATTGCTTGTATCTAATACTAATTTTCCTCATGGCTGTGAAGCCCTCTTTTTGATGAGAAGGAAAACAGAACAGTTACCAGCTGTTCACATAATGACGAACACTAATAAGGGAAGGCATGCATGTTGATGAGCTGGGGGAGGGGAATCAGAAGGGGCACTCATCAGTGCAGCTGTAAGTGCAAATCCTTCCTCTGAGTATTTTGGAAATCTGATGGCATGTTGGCATGTTATGCTGGCAAATAGACTTGAGACTGAAATCAGTCCCAGGTAAGGAAAATAGCCCTTACAGAGTCTACCTTCAGCCCTGGCCAGGTGATCAGCCTGTCTTTCACCATGCTGTTAACGGTATAAGTACAGGTATTCTCACCACGAATCATCTTCTAAAAAATTATTATTGCAGTCACAAATGAACAGTCAAACTGAGATGACCTCATGGGTCCAGCAGAGAACAACAAGTGAAGAGAGAGATGTGTGGATCAGAGCTGGTGGGAGAATAAGGATGCCCTTTGTATTGTCTGGTCTGTATATCACACAAACAAATCGAAGCTTAAAGGCTTGTCTGCAGGCAAAGTTGTGGTATCTTCTTTCAAAGAAGTGACTTAAACCTTGTAGTTCTTTCAGTGCAAAAGTCAGCAAAAAATCAGTCCTCCTTTAGTTTAAACCCAGTATTTTCATCAGGTTTGGGTCAGAGAAACACAGGCTTATGCTGAAATAAGCCATTGAGCCCTAAGTGAAGTCTGCATTTAGGCTTACAGTAGTCTAATTATCCCACCTCAATTATGTGAAGACAGGACCTGCTCCCAAGACTTGTGACCTGCTCCCAGGACTTATAGGTATAACAGACATCAGGCTACCTTGGGTGCAAATCCCTTGCTTGGAATTCACTTCCTCTGAATTTTCTGAAAGCAGTCTGAGGAGTCATTAGGTTCTTGCAGGACCTCAGCAACATGAGTCCTTCATTAGAAGGTACATTTGTTCAATTTGTTCACACTGAATGATCTTGGGAGGCTAAATTATCAAAACTGAGCAATGCAGATCTGGAGAATGAGGCCAGCCTTAAAGAAAACCATGCTTCAGAGCTCTTGGCCTGCTGAGGATTGCTTAGCCATGTTCACATGTGCCAATCCACATATCCATGAATTATAGTCCTACATAGCTAGTGATTGCCAATATGAAGGACAGTGGTTGTAAAGCATGGCTGGATCTATGCTGATTTACATCTTAATCTACATCTATACATTAAAAATGCCTTTGAGTTTTTAGATGTGTAAATAGGACTTGACAAAAGCTCACTTACCTGGTTTTTATTTCTCAGTAACAGACGTGGCACTTAAATCAGTACTGCAAGTAGTTATATCATCCTCCATGTTGGACTCAGATTGAAGAGAAGTTGCTGGGGACACGTTCTTTCCTGATTAATATGAAGATAGTATTTTTCTTTTTTCTTTTTCTTTACTATTATAGCTGTGTTTCTACAAGAAAAACCTATGCTACACAGCAGTCAGCACTTCTCAGCAGGAAAAATTGAGACCAAGAACACAGAGATCTATGAAATCAGAGATGAAATGGAAAACATGAACAAGAGACATAAATTAGAAAAATCATTTAGAAAAAAAATCAATTTCCTAGTAAGTTCCACTTAGTCTCACAGAATACACTGAAATGAAATGCAAAACAGGGAGTCCAACTCCATCAAGATGTAAAGGTTGCACAGTATGAAGGTCAGTGGCACCATGTGAATTAATTTAACTCTGAAAAAGTGTTCAGAAAAATAAGTTCAGAAAAGTAAAGGTTTCTGTTGCTTTTGCAAATGCCTGAATTTGAGAGATGTATCAGTAATAGGATGACAGGCATGGTAAAAAAAGCACAACCAAACACAAGTGTTCTATAAATTACAGCTGAAGGCAGAGGCCACTTTAGGATGTGATCTGCTGGTGACCAGACTGACTCCCTACCCAAGTGGTCCAACAACATTCCTAGGTTGGTCCTGTACACTCTATCTGAAGGACACAATTAGAATAGGGCTAGAAGAAGCTCCTGGACATCCACCCTGGCTGTCTTCTTGGAATCAAGACCTTGTACAAAACAAGAACTCACTGGGGACAGCCGTGAAAACTTGCCATTAATAAACGTGCATTCCGCACGAGTTTTCATGACACCCATGAAAGGGGAAAAATTTCCAAATCCAGTCATCTTGTGCTGCACATTAGACTCATTCATACTAGTTTCTTGCCTCAAAAATTTGGTAGACAACTAGTTTTCATCCTCTTCAACACCATGCCTGCAAACTCTTTGTCCATGCACTCTTCTCTTTTTTTATGGGAACTAATAAAACAAGTTCTTTAGCTTATCATCCCAACCATGTTTTCAAGTCCTCTAGTCATTCTTGCTATGGTCCTCCAGACTACTTCCAACTTGTGGCACAGTAGGAGCTGAGAGGAGGGTATGCACAGAAAAAGAGGATTTGAAGGCCAAATAAGTGCTTAGATTATTTACATGAAGTTGTAAATAATCCCAAAACCCACTGCCATTCTCTTGATGAAATCAGCCTTTCCAAAATTTCTAGCTCTCCTCCTACAGGGAGATTACGAGTTTTCATTCTACAGAAGCATCAGGGCACAGAAGTAAAAGTCACATTTCCATCCTGAGAAAACCCATGTCTCATGTCCCTCTGACCATCAGCCAAACAGGCAGCTGAATTTTCAATTGTGACTGCAATTATAAAGAGTGTTGAAACCACCAGATTGGTGATAACAGACTCTCTGCATGCGTCCACCTCAGCAACATTTAATAGGGCATGTCAGGCCACTGCAGGAATACTTTCTGCTCCTGGGAGATATTGTGTGGGTGTGCTCCTCTGTGACATTACTCTGATCAGAATCCCTACTTACGCAGCCATGCTGGAAATAAAGCGGTCTACACCTTCTGCAGTCCTGGTGATAATGTCAGTGCCCTACAGGAACAAGGCAATTGTATGCCAGTGGATAGCTACAGCATGATCACTTTTGACATCAAACAACAAGGAAAAGCATAGGGAAAAATTGGCACAGGAAAGTTATCCAATGGGAATTGCAGTCCTCAAGGCTGAAATTTGGTCAAATTCTTCCATGAGTGCTGAATGCCTTATGGAAACTTTAACAGTCCAAAGATAGAAGACTGCAGCACAGTAAGACATTGACCATATATTGACAAGAGCCTTCAAAGATTGATTTTGTGCATCAAAGCACTGAACCTTGTTAATTAACTTTTCAGATATCAGTAACCAACATGATGGTCAACATGGCTTCATTAAGGGCAAATCATGCCTAACAAATTTGGCAGCCTCCTGCAATGGGCTCACAGCATCGCTGGATAAGGGAATGTCATCTAACTGGAGCTGTGCAAAGCATTTGATGCTTCCAAGCACGCCCTTGACTCTACAGTGGAGAGACCTGGATTTGACCGGTGGACCACTCAGTGGATAAGGAATTGCTCCTGCTCCAAGAATTATGGCCAATGGTTGGGAGTCTGGATGCAGAGGAGTGAGGAGTGGTGCTCCTCAGGGTCTGCACTGAGGGCAGTATCATGTAACCTCTCTGGCAGGGACACAGACAGGGGGATCAGGTGCACCATCAGCAGGTTGGTTGGCTGATGACAGCAAACTTTGTGTGTCACAACTGCTTGAGGGGCCACAACACGCTGGAGGGGCCTCCAGCATAAGATGACCAGAGAGCTGGAGCACCTCTCTTATGTGAAAAAGATGAGAGAGTTTGGGGTTGTTCAGTTTGGAGAAGGGAAGGTCATGGGGAAACCTCCCAGTACCTAAAGAGGACCTCCTGGAAAATGGGGAGGGTTTTATCATGGAGTGTAATTATAGGACAAGGGGGAATGGCTTTGAACTGAAAGAGAATAGTTTAGATTAGATATCAGGAAGAATTCTTTACTGTGAGCACATTGAGGCACTGGAAGTGGTTGCTCAGGGAAGCTGTGGATGCCCCATCCCTGGAAGTTTCAAGGCCAGTTTGGATGAGCCTTGAGCAACCTGGTCTAGTAGAAGGTTTCCTTGTCCACGGCAGGGTGTGGTGTCACCCTGATTTTCAGCCTTCTGATCGTTTTACATTCTTGTCTTTTCTCATGCATTGAAATATAAAAAAAGTAGATTGTTTTCACATTCCTCTCTGTGATGGACTGCTGGTTTGACCACTGGGGTCAGAGGGGTGTCCCTCTCATCCCCCAGTCCTTAAATAAACCTAGAAAACTATATAAGTTGAGATTCCCAAAATAAAGCACTTATTTTTTCTCACTCTCAAGCTGACGGGTGAGTGGTTCTTTTTGTGTCCTTTTGTGACAGTGTGGAACTAGGAGATTTTTAAGGTCCTTTTCAACCCAAACTCTTTTATTAGCCTATGATTCCATCACTTGAAAATAGTAGATAGTTAATGTGCTTATATCTTAAATCATAAAAGAGTAATTAATTCAATTTCTGCCACCACTTACTGCAGCTTCTTCAGCCTCCTGTTCACACACTGGTTTTAAGTGTGCTGCTGTAGAGTGCAGAGCAGACAGCATGGGAATCCCAGTGATGAAACAGATGCATCCAAGGAAAAGCATGAGATTTTTGCGGTAGGCCAGAAGATGTGAATAGCAGACATGACTGGGGAAAGGGAATCTGATCCAGCTGCTTGCTTGCTAAATACATTCCATCCTGTACAGTAAAAGCTAGGGACTCTGAGAGTAAAGTGGGCACGGCAATATAATTATACATTAAATCATAAAGTGAGAAAACTTCATTGAAATGACAATGCAGTTAAAGCAGTCAACAACTGAAAACTGTACTTCTTGCATTTCTGCAACACTTGAGGGCCTCACTGCAATGATAACAATGTTCTTCTCTTCATGCTGATTTTCTTTGTGGTGTATCAATGTGCTCAGCCCTGTTTTGGCTTTGGTTACTATCTCGCATTCTGAAGATCTAGGGTTAGGAACATATTTCTGTTTTTATTAATGCTAGCATAAATTCCAAGTAACTGCATTGAACCCAAAGAGGTGTCATTATTAAAAAAACCCCCAATAAACAAACAGATGCAGCCATCAATGAAATAATATCCTATTCTTACATAACCAACAGAAACTTACAAGTGGTAAGCAGCTGGGGAAAAATACCATTCTGAAAGCCTAGAGTGAAGACTGTTATCTTTACTTTGCATAGAAGGATTTTTTACTCCAAATGAGCCTTATGGATTCCAAAATACACTTTGTAAAATCATTGCTGTCAATTGAGTCACTCCAACCAAACCTGTAGAAAAAATCATGCCATTAGAGCTGACAAAAGTTAGGTCTTTCAAGGCTCCAGACTATTTTTAACAGTATGTAGAAGAATATAATATAAAAAACATGTAATTATTCAAAAGAAAGATACACAATCTGAAAAGTGCAGTGTTTTCAAAATTAGCAAGTATCCTGACACCTGTAACATTGCTGCAATTTGGCCAGCACTGTGATAACACCAACTATTACTGCAGATGTCACCCAAAATGCTGAATAAAATCAGCCAGTAAATGGTTTGTTTAGGTGAACAAACATAGGGGATCTAAATCGATGACAATAGAAAGCTCTTCCTTGGCTAACTGCAGTAGTGCAACACACACAGTTTGGCAGGATGGTGTTGCAAAAGGAGAACACATTTTCTCAGTTTGGGATCATGTTCCTGCAAAGTCTGACATAATCATTTTAAGTCAGAAAATGAGATTAGCTCAGTCTGTTAGAGCATGGTGCTAAAAATGCCAAAGTTGTAGCTTTGATCCTCATATGGACCATTCACTAAAGAACTGGATTTGATAATCCTTGTGGATCCCTTCCAACTCAGAATATTCTGTGATTCAGTAAAATTTCTTCTCCAGCTTGAAGAGTTAGGGTATGTGTATATGTGTATAGACTTCTATACCAACACTGTATTCAGTTTGCATGGACAGATTTTGATAGCAGGGGAGCTAACAGAGAGTGGCTTCTTTGAGAAACTGCCAGAAGCTTCCCCCCATGTCTGACAAAGTCAAAGACAGCTGGTTCAGAGACGGACCCACTGCTGGCCAAGGCTGGGACAATCAGAAATGGTAGTAAGGTCTCTCTGATAACAGATTTAAACATGAAAAAGTTATTGTCCAGATGTAGCAGATTGAAAATGTGTGAGAGGAACAACAGTGCACACACCAAGGTCAGCGCAGAAGGATGGGGACAAGATGATCCAGGCACCAGACTCAGGACTCCCCTGCAGCTCATGGTGCAGCCCANGGAACAACAGTGCACACACCAAGGTCAGCGCAGAAGGATGGGGACAAGATGATCCAGGCACCAGACTCAGGACTCCCCTGCAGCTCATGGTGCAGCCCATGGTGAGCTGTGCCCCTGCAGCCCATGGAGATCCATGGTAGAGCAGAGATCCCCCTGCAGCCCCTGGGGGAGCCCCACATCAGAGCAGGATGTCTGAAAGGAGCCTGTGGAACTTGTGTTGGAGCACACTCTTGGTAGGGTCCACAGAGAGAGGAGCTCATGCTGGAGCAGGTTTCCTGGTAGGACTTTTGTCCTTGTGGAGGAGCCACAATTGATCAGTCTGCGCCTGAAAGACTGCACCCTATGAAAAGGGACCCATGCTGGAGCAGCACATGGAGAACTGCTGCCTGTAGGATGGGCTCACATTGGAGAAGTTTGTGGAGGACTGTCCCCTGTGGGAGGGACCCCTCTCCCTGTGCAGTGGCAGGAACAACTTGTAATGAACTGACTATAACCCCTATTTCCTGCACAGGTAGGAAGTAGAGCTTGGATAAGAGGGAGGGGTGTGGGGAAGGAGTTACTTACTCCTCATTATCCTGCTCTAAATTTGTTAGTAATCAATTCAATTAACACCCCCAAGTTCAGTCTGTTTTGTCTGCAATTTGGTGAGTGACTTCTCCAGGTGCTTTTCTCAACCTGTGAACCCTTTGTTGTATTTTCTCTTTCCTGTTCACTGGCAGACGGGAGTGAGAGTGTGGCTCTGCTGGGTGCCTGGCATCTGGCCAGCATCAAACCTCTACTTTGTTCCTGCAAAATCTGACACAACCATTTTGATTTCTCCTCCAGCTTGAAGAGCTAGGGCAGGAGTATGTGTGTGTAGAGTTCTGCACCAGAATCTAAGCCATTATCTATTTAGTAACACTGGCCTATGAGCTTCATCAGTCAGACCATCAGGTGATGGTGGTCAGTGTGCAGACACTGAAGTCATGGTGAAATCCCAGCTGAGGCTCCCTTACACTCCAGAATCTGTAGGTTGCCGTTCTGAGCTGTCAAACCCAGGCACACTGTCTAGTGAACAGAAACTTTCTTTCTTTTAAAGCAAAACAAACAAAAACTATGGTGAACAAAATGACATGACTCATTAGTTAAATCCCCCAAGAAAACACACTATGATTTTTTACCTAAATCAGTAGTGGCAGCTATTAATAATCCTGCCAGCTGTTACAGGAGGCCTTTGAAGTAAACTGAAATCTCAACTTAAAGGTCTCCTGATAATGCATCTACTGCACCATTTTAAAAATGAGCTTTACACTCAGTTAAGCCTTCTTAATCTTTATTTGTAATGACTGAAGTGATTTATCTAGGCTTCAACAGTTTGTTAGTTTTAATGGTGAATACTGGGAATTGGCAAATTACTGTAGCCAGGTGTCAGCAGTGTCTAGGGGAAAGAAAATATTTCACTGAATGCAAGTCACAAGACAGTGAGGAAAGAGGTGAGGATCATGTCACATGTTGTAGACAGTTATTTAAACATTTTTGCAGTGTTCCACCATCACTCAAATAACTCCAAATAAACAGATATGGGTTTTGCAGAAGACCTATGGAAGAAGGAATGTAGGAGCTTGTCCGTACTTCCAAAGTGTGAAAGGTTACAAGCTTTAAAACCATATTTGGTTTTCACTCAACTCTGGCAGTGGCAAAATTCAACGTAAATGGGTATTTGATGCAAGTAAGGTGCAGACTTCAATCTTCATCCTAATGGCAGGGTGTCCACAGAGTGTACAGACAAGTGGGAAAACAGGTAAAGCTGAAAGTCGCAGTCATCTTTTGTATGTATTTCTCCATCAAGTCAAAGCATACAAAGAATATCTCAGTTTGTAATAAAGCCCCACAGACTGCAAATTCATCAGAAAATATACCCTTCTTTAAATACACTAAAGACGTACAGTGGATAAAGTTATTTTAAGGAACTTGTGTACTGTGAGCAAAAGTCGAGTCTTTATTGTATAAAAGTCTCGAAGCATTTTTATGGTAAAATGAAAAATAGAACTTACTGTATAAAAAATTATTCAAGAACATCCTAGTTATAGTGTCCTTCTCATCAAGTTCTTTAAAAAGCTCTAAACTGCTGGATAGGGGATTTGTCCCCTATTGTGCTCAACCTGAACAAAGAGAAGAAGCCCACTTCTAGTTCTCCCTGGTTACCATGTTCACATCACACTGACTTTGTGGTAAATAACAACTGCTCATGGTCAAATAACACACCCAGACAGAAGTTCTGCTCTCTCATGCCAATCGCAACCAAGAAAAAGCCCCAAAAAGTCTCTTGGTCAACACAGTTCAGAAAGTCTCTCAGAAACTTCCAAGCAGAAAACACATCCCAGATATGCCTCAGTGAGGTTTTTGCTGCCACTGTCTTTGGGGAGGATGAGTGAACTTACATTATTTACACTGTGCAACCATCCATTGATAGAGAGTTGCATGAAGACCTGCCTCTGAAGAAATGTTTGGGAACACCAGGACTTTGCACAATGTTACACAAGAAAGAAGGCCTCTTTAAAAAGATATGACAACAATTTCAAAAACCAAAATGATCCACTGCTGTACCACTTACTGACTGTATAATTTATTTTTTTTTTAAACCAATGTTTCTTTTTTGAAGGGATTTGCCAAGGAAGTTATGGAACAGAAACTATAATTCTGATTCACAATAAGCCTTACTCAACATCACTGGGCACTTTAGACTATTCCTGCCTGGTGGTGGTACAGGCTGAGTAAAGAGGATAAAAGGCTGAAAAAACAAGCCCAGTGAACAATCTGATGGAGGTAACTCAAGAATCACAGTTTTACTTAAATCAGCATGTTATTTTTTGATGTGTAGAAAGCAGCTAAATGAAAAATTTGATGATCTAGAAGAAATCTGATGATCTAGAAGGAAAAGTAAGCCAGAGGAAACAACAAAGGAAGAAACAAAGGACTGAAGGAGGAAAATGTTGGAGGTGAACAAGTTATTGTGCAAGAGTCAGAGTGGTAGATATTTGAGCTTGACAATGTGTGAAGTTTTCAGTCCCATGAAGTGCAGCAGTTGAGGTTCGGCCAAAGCAAACCCTCTGCAGTGACAACCAGCCTTGCCTGAAGACTGTCAGGGCAACACCACTGTCCTTGGACTGAAAAGATAAGACTAAGAGAGAGCCTGGGTAGCCTGAGAGCAGGGGCTGTAAGGCCTTTTACAACAGACGGGTAGGGCAAGGCAGATTTAATTCAAGAGTCATCTCTCTGTGAATGAGGCGCTCTGAGGCTCCTTTGATGGGCCGCGCTGCCTCTTCCCGGCCTCTTTCTCAAGATCACTCCTAAGATGCCGCTCATTCACTCTTAGGACCATTTCTAAGTCTAAACGCTAAAAAAGTCACGGAGCTGTGACTTTTAAATTACTATTTATGGACGCCATTTTCATTTGTCTGCTTTCCCTCAGGTAACGTGACACACACTCCCTCCGCTCCTCCTGTGGAGGAGCAGCACATGGGCGGGCGCCTCAGGGGCACATCCCGGGGCCATGACTGTGCCGTGCCCGGCGGGCGAGCCCCGGGCGGGGCGGTGGCGGTGCCCGT
>VWZU01014202.1:210140-233983 GCA_013397095.1 Sterrhoptilus dennistouni | reverse complement strand
CTGTCGGGCTCCGCTCGCTGCGCGCCCGCCCCAGCTCGGCGCAAAAAGCCGGGCCGTGACACCGATTTCAAACGAGAGAAGAGGCAGAATGTGTCCTGTTAGCGGCGCTGAAATGACAGCGGGACGCTCGGGCACGGAGGGAGGAGAGCGGATAGTGCCCTGGTGCTGAAGGATCACGGCTGCTGTAAACCCGTACGCAGGTATGTCCATCAACGCAGAGGCATTGCTGGATTGAAATAAGGTGCACATAAAACCCGTTTAGAAGTCAAGAAACTCGCCGAGAAAAAAAAAAAAAAATCTCACGTTAAGAGGTCATGGCACACGGAAAAAAGAAATCCATTGGAATGCACCTTTCAGTATGGTTTGTTGGTAACCAAGATGCTGGTTTTGACCTCTCTTCCCGCTGGATTTGTTACCTGTGGCAGAAAGCCTCAGTCTTTCACTTCACACAACCAGCTGCAGCAGCTTTGCCTGAACAAACACTCCAGTTTCACCCTAAGGAATGTTTTATAAGAGCAGTTCATATGCAGATAATAGTTCAGGGCCTTCAAACAAAACTGATTGCAATCCCTGTTTTTATGTGCCAGCTGGGTTGTTCAGATCTTAAGAAAGTACCTACTACTCTTTATTTTAAATTTCAGAAATATGTTTGCTAAGTTGGCAAAATTCACTTTGAGGACTACAGAAAATAGTTTGTTTATATAAACGGATTAATTTTATCCTTAACTTTAGGATTATAAGTATTCAGAAGCAGTATTTATATATAAAGCAAACTGCTAAAACTTAACTTTGGCTGTATAAAAAAAACCTCTTAGTATCATAAACTGAGAAAGGCAACAGGATGGTTGGAGGACTGAGAAGGTAAGACAGTTAAACTTTATGCTGTATCTTACTGGTTATAACCTCCAAAATTATAAGAGTGCAATAGCAACTCATGTTCCCCTTCTGCCATGAGGGAAAGCAGTACTGCATTTGCACATAAGGCTTGCACACCACTGGTGGTTTTCACATCACTCATTTCTACTTAAAACTTTTGTAAGAGGTCGCTAAAGTAAAGGAGGAAAAGTCATATTTAGCTCAGTGAATTCTTCCTACTCAATAAAGGCACACAACTGCTTGATGAGGATTATTACTCAAACTTACTTCCAGTTGTTTTGCCAACGGTCTGTATATTTATGGTACTGCTTTTTCCACTTCCCTAGGCAGCATCAAGAGAGAACAGAATTTGTTGCACCAACCCTGAAGCAAGAAAGACTAAGCTTCATCCCTTTATATGGAACTGCTGAAAGAGGAGGCTGCAGTACTGAAAACAGTCTAGTCTTGACTGCACGAGACCATGCCTCTCACAGAAGGCAAATGATGTCTTAATTCGAGAACATCATGAAATGCCAACTTGTTGATTCACTGTTCTTAGAGCTGTTACATTTGAATAACCAGAGAGAGGGAGTTATGGTTCCTACTCACGTCAAATTAAGATTTATAGTTTGATTTACTCTGAAGACTATAGAAGAAAAAAAAAAAAAAAAGGAAAAACATTCTTTTAGCATAGAGGCTTTTTCCTCCTACTAGCAGGAATTTTTAGATAAATGGTGAACTAAAAAAAACTTAGCAAAACTCTGTAAAGAACAGAACTTACAGAACAACCTTTTTTCACAGCTAGAAAAACCCTCTAAAAATGTGAAGTTGCCAATACAAAGGAATGCAACACCAGAGTACACAATACAGCAATACTTGTATATTATTGCAACAGCAATAATACATGTCTATGATTAAATCAGTAAAAAACTAACTGCTCACAAAGGCAAATAGTGACCTTGTTTTAGTTATGCTGCTCCAGGCATTGAGTGCAGATAATTTTATCTTCACCTCTGTCTGCAGAAGTAAGGTGTGCTTCAGGTTGTAAACTTGGGTGCATTTCATGATTTAAATAATAGATTGGACCTTTTGCTTTATACTGTATGCTTCTAGATTAAGACACATGGCTGGTAACTTGTTCTGGTTTTACTCCACAGTGCTTCAGTTGCCTGCATGATCTGGTAGGATGGTGAGACCACAACATTTCCTTGGACAAGTGTCTCAACTTGAACTTGAACAAAGTGGGATTAAAAGTTTTACTCATTTTAGACTATAGGGACAAGATAGTATGAAGAAGCACACTGCTTAAATTGACAATGATTTATTGTGTTTAGGAACATTCAATAAATACCAATCTTTTCGCTTCAGTTTGGAAATCCTTCCCCATCAAAAATCAGTTGTTTGTGTTGGTTTTTTTCTGGCATAAACTCCATTGCCAGCAATGGATGTATCAGAAAAAGAAGTTAATAAATACAAACAGACAGCAGTTTTCTAAACATACCTCTTATTTTAAAGGCATGATACAGATTTACTAAACAAATCTCAAACAAGTTCTTCACAGAAGAAAATTTTCCTTCAAGCTGTCTCTGAACGTTGTTTTCTTCAATAATGCTGGTAGTTTATTTCATAGAGTACAGTATTTTTGAACAGTAAAGATGAATCATTTAAAAACAAGCCTTTTCCCCCTTCTCCTTTGCCAAATGTATGCTGAGACGTAGCTAGTACAGAAATGTGTGAATTTAAGACTGGTATGCCTCTTGTCAAGCACTTCATGGCAAACATGAAGAAACAGCAATATGGTACTTTTTTACTAGTAATCTGGGGGATTTATTTTTTCATCTTGATTTTAAACCACTGTTCAAATATTAAAGGTATCATATTTAACAGCTGTTTTGTGTAACTTTCTGTGAAGTGTAGAAACAATGGAAGATTCCTGCTTGTGATGAAAATAATTTTCAAGTACTTAAATTTGAATATCCCTCTAAACTCCATTCATATCTTATTAAAAATGTGTATAAAAGCATGAAGACTACTGAAAACCAATTCACATAACAGAGTTATTCTTGAATAAGTTTTTCCACAACTGTATTTTACATATAACCAAACTGCTTTAGCAAAAGCAGAAAGAATAAAAATAAATTCTCTCCCAACTATTTATACTCAGGAATTACCTTGGTGTGGGTCTAGATACTTCAGTCTACAGTTCCTCTAACCCAAGGTGTACTCTTAGGTGTATCCCTTTGTGATTTAGGGTCTTGGAAGTTTTCAGCAAACCTCTCTCTTGCTTTATCCCAGTTCTTTTTATTTTTGCTCTCGACAAGCTGAATATCTTCAATTGAGGCTGGTCTCCTAGTACCTAAACCTGCATACTTCTGATGTAACTCCAGTTGAATCTGTCAAATACATGAAATATTGTTGTAATTGCAAGTTAGGCATTCTAAGTACTACAAATTCTGTTTTTCTAATACACATTCCAGCCCCTCTCCCCAAGCACTTCTCCTTCATGTTCTAGAACACCTGGATCATATGTGAACAGCACCATGAAAATGCTGTGTCACATCACCACCTCTGGAACTATGATCTAGTCCTGGATAATGTCCCCTGCCACTAACATTACTGTGAGATACATCTCACTGAGTGAGGAGCAGGTGATCCCTGTGCTGGCTGGTCTGACAACACAGCATGTGGAGTAGCTCTGAGCAGCACTACTGCCAAAAGACAGCACACCTCTGGTGACAAAAATGGGGCTGCCACAGAGGCCCACAACTTGCTGGCTAGAGTCACTTCTGCTAGCTTTTCCTCTCTCAGTGCCCATCCATCTAGCTTGGCTTTTGTGCTGCATCAGCCTGTGGGAAAGAATTCCACCCCAAACCGATCTTCAATTCACATCACTTAAATTATTCCAATTTTCATCCAGACTTTGTATTCAAATATGAGATTATTAATTCAATGGCTAAAAGTTTTTGTCCTCCTTTGCTTAGTTTTCTAATGAACACTACACTTCACAGTGTAGTGAAGGGACACTATTACTGAAAAATTTCCAAATACGTCATTCATCAAAGAAAATATAATTTGAGATTAGTCCTACTGAGATTATTCTTTCCTAACCGGGGTTTTGATAAGTTTCAAGTGAATAGTGGCATATAATTAGATAGTTTTCACTACAAATACATTTCTATTCATTTTGTTTCAAGTGAAAACCAGAAAGACCTACCGGATCCTTCATGCCACCACCATCCTTTCCCAGACCTTCCCCTTTCTTCCATCCCATCTTCTCCAACATTTTATGTCCTTTGTTGCTGTCGCTGATTTCACTTTGAAGAAAGTTTAAGATAACTGATAAGCAATAGTTAATATGTAGAGCATATTTTCAAATTCTGAATAGAAATGTGCATACATTTAGAAACCGGCTGTCAGACCATCAAGAGCTGTGCAGAAGATCCCAGCTACTTTTCACAAATTTCTCCAAGAGTATCTTTGGTTAACAAGCCTCTGGTCAATATCAGCTTTCTTAAAACTCCTGAACTATTTGTGTGCTTTAGGAGTTAAAAGATACATCATGGGTAGAAGGGTACGAATTACACTGCAGAAAAGGCAGTATCTCAGCCAAATCATCCTACTGCACCTATTTCATCATCTACACTTCCTTTTATTAATTTTAAAGCACCTACAAGTTCATGTGCCTTAAAAACCCCTCCAACTACAGCAGCAAAGTACAACTGAAGGAACATAAAGTGTCATTTGAGAGATATGTAAATATATGTCCTATGAGTGGCTGGATATTGACAGTGAGAGAAGCTGCAGGTGAAAAAACTGCATGTGTACTATTACCGGGACTGAATAGGAAAAATAAAATTGAGCCACTTGGAAAACAGACATTATTGAACATGTCACTAGTGCAGCTGGGGAGTTCTTTACATTTTTGAGTTGGTAAGGAATTGATGTAAGTCCTTACTGCCATCCTTAACTCCTCACCTTCCATATATTTTTATGTGGAAGGTGAGGAGTTAATAAATAAAAGCACATGAAACGGGAAGTGTGAAAAGCTTAAAATTTTCTGGCCCTCCTAACACAATATATAAAGGTAGTTTGTAATCTAACAAACTGCATGCTAGCAACATTTTGATACTTACTTTATCATAATTTTTATAAGATTCACAAGAGAAGATTCACTTTCCCTCACCCCCAACTTACATATGAACAGAAGCTGAACTATCATCTCTCTGGAAGATTCCTTCACTCCCAACGGTCTCTCTGCGTCTTCCTGCTCTGTCTTTGTACTTTGGATTTCTCACTGCCTTGTTGTCGTCATATTCTGTGTTCTTTCCAAGCAGATTAAATTGCATCAAGACAAAGAGAGAGGGGTTTAAATTCTTTCTTTTTGTTAACTTCCCTTTTCCCCTCCAAAGGTATGGCAGCTTCAGCCTTTTTTATCAATTCTAAATCTTGTAACAAAACCTGCAATCCTCACTTAGTATTTTCATAGCTTACAGGCATACCTTGTAAACTACATTATTGCTATCATCATGTAACATTGTCAAATTCAGTAATTCCTCAGAAGTTGTAAATAAAATAACAGAATCTCTTGAATCTTCTCTTGGTATGAAGAGTCAGTCTCCCCATATTAAGCAGAAAACCATGTGGACATATCACTGGCTTTTTATATAAAGATTTATATATTGTATCTTATTTATATCTTTTAAAGTTGCTGTTCTCAGCAACTACCTTTTTTCAGAATAAATAAAAGAACAAGGCATGTTTACAGATTCTGTATCAGTATTATTTTGGTCCTTGAAGAATTTGATAGAAACGATGGCATTCTGTTTTCTACATGAATACTTAGTACAAATGCTGGAAGTAACCGCACAGTTAAAATTATCTCTACAACAGAAGTAATCTCAATACATATATATTATATTGCCTGTATGTTCGTGTTAGTGTTCTTCTATGGACTTAAAAACCTGAAAAAAATCCCGTTTCCTTCCATAATTTTTTCAGTTGCTCATTATGTTTCCTTTCTAAATGAAAGACAGGACTGCAATTCAGTGAAAACTTAATCTACAGAAATAAAAATAGAAGTGTCTTGCAAAACCTTAACTTCAAAAGGATTAGGAATCTTTTACACTTTGAATGGATCTTCCTTCTAATTTTCAATGGAACTTTCATGCCCTCCAACCATCATCTTTCTTTGTACAGGTTTGTAAAGAATAATAATTTAGGGTACAGAAGACAAACCAGGGTAAGTTTAAGGGCATTTGAAAACTTCCTTATTCAACTAAGTCTGTGTCTTAAAACAGGAATCCCAAAGTCCAAAAAAAAAAAAAAAAGTAAGAACCACAAGATTACAAAAACTTAATCAACTTCTACTGTAAACTCACCTGTAAACCATATTTTACCCGTATTTGTTTTAATGCTTTTCTTCTCACTAACTCTCTCTCTTCTTTGCTAAGTGCTGGACAAACTAAAAGGAAGAACACAGAACTGAATTTGTAATTACTAATGTAACAACATTTTGAATCATAAGACCAATGAGAGAATTTTTGTTCTGACATTATTATGCATAGACACATGGATACCAAGAATAAAATACATCATTATGTACAACTATTCCCAGCCAACAAGAAAATTGTATGAAAACTGAATAGTCTTACTAGTTTATTTAGTAATAAAATTGTATCCTGTGATAATATGACTAACCAGAAGACTCTTTTTTCTTGTCCAGGCGAAGATGTGCTCTAACTTGTCCTGGTTCACATCCATCACATGTATCACTACCAGGGTGAATATGAAAAGAAAGCACAGTTTCACCAATCTTCACCTCATCTCCATGCTCCAGGATGTAGGGATCACACTTTGTTTTAGGCTACAGTAAAAGAAAGTTTTGGCAGCCAAGTTAACTACTCATGAAGGACACAAACTCTATTTCATACACACTGCTTACAACTCAGTAGTTCAGTTTGGTCTCACAAATGTAGGCAACTGTTTAACTACAGGGGGTATTTCACTCCAGCAACTGCAACCATAGTGGATTTTTCCAAACATTAGCTACTCCAAGTGGCTCTAAAATCATAAGGGAACCAAGGCAGGCAGTAATGTATGAAAGAAGACATACAATGGCATTGTAAGTGATGTGCCTTAAAACATTTAAAATTACTGCAAGATTAGTTTCCTGCAATGTATCGAGAACTAAAACAATAGGTACTCACCTGGAGAATCTGATTTCCATTAACAACTGTTCCATTCTGACTGCCTTGATCCACAAGAACATAATTTTGCAAATCGTGGTCAAAATATACTTCTGCATGAAACTGACAAATAGAAGACTAAGTTAAATTGTTCTTGTTAAGTGAATACTTCACAATTTAAGTGTTATTTTAGGGTAAGAATATATTTTGAGACCTTTAAAATGAGTGGCTCTGGTACTCTAAGTCAATAAAATATTTCACAACTTATGATTTCATTCTTGTGAAATGTAAATGAATGGGCCACAACAGCAAAAGCTAATGTATACAGTTAATTATGTAACTATTTTGTTCATAAGCTGATTTGGTACTGGACAACTATATTCTTCCACTGTGCCAAGTATGCTTTATTTAAAGAACTGCAAGATTCAGCAATATATCCTTCTTAACTGTTCTTCTAAATAACAGGCTATTTGCTCTTAAGGTATTTTATAGCACTCTCATTTAAAAAACAGATCTCATTCTGCTTCCATTTTCTTATCTGAAATAATATTTCATGTCTGAAATAACTCTCTAAATGCCATACTTTTGTAGCTTTCACATAATTCACCTTCTCCTGCATCTTAATACTTAGGACACAATCAGTACCAATCTTTTGCTGTTTCTTTTATTTCCTTTCTATTTTAAGACTAATAAAGGGTTGGGTTTTTTTGTTTTGTTGCAGTTCTGTATAGGTATTGCTCCCAAGCCCACGCAGACTGGAAAAAGCACAACTCCTGGCCAAATTCATAAAAATATGCACTACCTCCAAAAAAGGCCACCGAACAAACCAAAATACCAAATTCTTCAGCCTACTAGAACTTTCAGTACAAGCAGTAAGTCTAGAGAAGTGACTGTTTCCAATGTGACAATTTAGAGCAATTGTAGTTGCTGCTTTCAGTTAAAAAAAAAAAATAATTGAAAATTGGCTAGCATGTCTGACTACATGGAATACTCCCATAATGATGGAGACTGACTACTTCATTCAATAGACGTTTTATTTTCTTCTTCTGTTTTGCTGAATAGAACTAAAAATTCTAAAGAGGCTAAATCTGCAGGGTGTAGCATGTTTTTAAAATCCCATTTTCCACTCAAGAAAAGCAAGTACCAAAGTTGACCACAGCTAAAAAGTAAGAATAGTGAAGAAAACAAACTAGTACACAACTTTTTATTTCTTAACATGTGTAATTTATCTTTTCACCTTTGACTCCTTATCTTAAAAGTGAAGTAACTTCTTAAACAAACTGTCAGTGTCTGTGAAGTACTAAAATGGTAACTTTACAGGGAAAAAAAGCCTTTTGGCTTCTTTATTTGCCCATTTAGAACACATAAAAAGTTATTAATAGCAGGGAAATATTTACTCTGGAAATTATTCATATTAATGAGAACTATAATTTAAAATAGACATAGTAAAGTGTGTTCCATGGGATACTTGCATTTACAGATTTTTCTAAACAAACTTTTTGTTTGGATTACACATCTTTGTCAAGCTACAGTTTACTTTTATTAGTAGTGCTGTATTTAGGGTCTGTGTTGAAGTATTTAGCAAAACAGAGCACAGAATTTATAACAAAAATTTCTATTCAATCTACGTTTAAAAGGAATTCTGTTAATTTTTCAAACTCCCTGTACATAATTTCCACAGTTGCTTGAAAAAAAAATCTTTTTGCTCTGAGCATAACTGCATTGGATTGCATCACTTGGTAAAGAAGTTCTTACTATCTGACATCAAAATTTTGTATGCCATTAGTACTTAACAGAGTTTTCCCTCAAGTTCAATAACTATGAAATTAAAGACTCAACAATTGGAAAACACACTGTAGTTTGTGTTAAGTTGCCTTTCAGTAAATAGGCATGGTTTCCTTTTTTCTAAATTCAAGTCTGGCTAAACCCATATCTCATTCAGAAAGTTCTTTCAAAAAGCTAATGCAATGTTCCAAATTTAAAGCCATAGAATCTAAAGCTTCATTTACACATTAAGTCTCCTGATCTACCTTTCAGCAGACATGAACAAGAGTTACCTTACTGACTCCAACTTCAGGAATCTGAAGTGTGTGTCCAACATCTTTTTCTCTGGAAAGACAAGTTGATACACAAATCACAACAAAGCAGAAATAGGTCTTGTAAGCAGCTTATGAAAGGTATATTTCAGTTGAACTGTAATATCTTACTTCTCCTCTAAGCTATTTGGAATTTTTACAGATACAAAACATTGTGTTGCTGCATACACAATGTAAAGACTTCCTTCAGGTACCTTCTGCCATTTGTATAAACTATACAAAGCAGATGATTAATAAATGATCAAACAGTACCATTAGATTTTTATCTATAAACCTGCTATTTCTATCTGAACTGCCATGCAATGCCTTTAAGTAACAGTCTGAACTCTGCGTCCTTCAGGGTCTTCAGTGTATCTTGGTGTCAGTCTTGGATGGTGAAGTTGAATTCTTGGTGGCAATAGGCAGGTAATACAAGTAAAGAAAGAGTAATCTTTGCTTTTGGTGGGTTTTGGTTTGTTTGCATTTTTTGTTATCAAAACAGAGGAGAAGGGAAATGTGTATTAGATTCTTAAACTAAGAAGCAACACAGCTAGTTAAAGACCTATACGCAAATTCAAAGTAGAGTTGTCTGTTGATCTTCACATATATGGACTCAACCTTTAAGAATGAATCAAAACACATCTATCAGCTTTAGATAGAAACAGCTTTTCCAGGGTGAGGTTTTCTGTAAGCATGGAAGAAGTCTTTACATCATCATTAAATTCATCATCCACAATGATCAAACTAGATTTAGAACTGTACGAATGCATACAGTCTAGTACAAACCAGCTTAATATCCAAAGCAAATGAACAAACCCTACTGAAATGTCAATGTGTGAGGAAGTCTAGGATGTGCTTCCTAGTGATCCTGAATTTCTGAAGGGCATTCTTCCATTTATGAAAAAAAGTACTTCAGTGGCCTGGGACAAAATTAACTTACATTCTAGGAAACAGGTTCTCAAAGAAGGGCTTGCAGCTGTGCTGCCACTGGGGCTCAGTCAAACATCAAGCTATCACTAAGAAATGTTCAGGTCTGCTGAGCTGCATTAAGTGAGTATGGTGTTGTATTATCATGACAACATGTTGTTATGTGATCTGACTTGAATTTCTTACTGTGGACTAACCAAACTCAGAGTACCTCACAACTGCTGCAGGTTAGGAAGACAAGCATGAAGAGTAGAGACAAGTAATCCTACCTGCTTTCCACAGCTTTCAAAGAGAGGTAGTTTCAGATAAATACATAAAAAATTTCTTTCAGTTTTACCTTCCAATTGTAGCAGGTTTCACGGCAGTGATAATATAAAGCGACCCAGTCTGTAGAACTGGTGATCTTATGACAATTACTCTGATACATGGAGGCCAGATCTTTTCTTCATCTACAATTATATAGGAAAAAACCCACCACCACCATTACTACCAACACATTACAGTTTTAACCTTATAGTTCATAGTTTTCAAAAAACTGAAAAACATTCAGCCATTACCTGGCTGAATAATATGCAACTTTCATAAAAAGAAATGTGTAACAACATCTGAGAGAAAACTTTGATGAAATCATTGTTTTAAAGGCTTTCTGACTGCACACCGAAGTATTTCAAATGTTTTCCTAATTCTGGTTTCCATGTGGACAACTCTTTAGTTGCAGCAGTAAAATATATATATATTCACAAAATTTACTAGTATATTATAGATTTATGGATCATTAATTGTCACATATTAGAAAACAATTTTGTTTTGAGAAAAGGCAGCATCTTTTTGTTCACCACACCACAGCCCTCCCGCATATCAAACTTTGTATCTGAAAATTTCTAGTCAAATGTATTTCTACTGTTTTTTTCTCTTAGGAGAACTATTCATCAACATGGATAAGGAAAAATAATAGACAGAACCTACAGATGCATATGCTTTTCTGCCTGATTATCCATCAAAATACTCTAAGACTATTGCAAGATACTATAGGACTATAATCCATTAAGACTATCCATTAAGATACTATATTCTGACAGCTGTATGAATTCTGTACTTGGATGTACATTGTAGAAACAATCTCCAATGATCTCAGCTAGGAGCAGACATAGATGAAAGACACTACCTTAAAAGGTACTAAGGGAAGAGAAACTGACCCCAGTTTTTATTACTTCAGCATTACTGCAAAAGTGGATATTAAGAAAAGACAATTTAGTCTGAAAGCCTGATGGTAGCAAGCACATTTTGGTTAGTATTAATCAACTAGAATCTGAGTAGTTAAGCAAAATAATGAAAACATAGGAAACAAACTGACAATAAACTGTGAGCAGGTCACAGGCTACAATACAGTTTCCTATAGGTTGTATTTCATTCTGTGATTTGGAATATCCTTTGCACATACATAGCTCTGACTGGCTTCATTAAGCTTTTTACAGGTGACCTTAATTTTTCTGTTTTTTAAGGACCTGGCAAAACACTTTGGTGTAAAACAGTCTACAGTTTCCTGTCTATATCCATTTCTTACAAGTTGCCACTGGACTAGGATTTCAACTAATACTGACTACTGCATGTTGGTTTTCACCACAGTAGACCCATCTTGCATTCAATTGTACATGATGGCTTACAACAGTATCAAAAATACTGTGTATTAATTTAAGAGAGTTAATACACAGAATTACTGTGAATTACTAGTCTAGAACCCCTATTTTAGCAGCAGAGTTTCTTTTCTCCTTTCACTTTCCTAATCAAACCAAATTTCTTCAATCCCTGAGGCTTCTACACAAGAACAGATGTTATAGTCAGTAACAGCTTTTATAAAAATACTACTCCTTACTTTTGAGAAAGTGAAGAGAGGGAAAGAAATGCTGGTAACATATAGCACTTTTGCAAACTATCTCAACTTTATATTTTTTTTAAATTATCCAAATTGGTTTTTTTAACAGGCTTCTGGAAAAATACAGTAATACCATATATAATCCACAGTAATTCACCTTCATTTTCTGAGTATTCTGAATCATCAGTTTCTTCACTTGTTAATTCCTCCTCACTGTAGGTTTCACACTCAGAATCTGTAATTTCACCTTCTTCTGGTTCACTGTCTGTGTCTGCTGTTCTACTGTCATCTGCACACGCTGCAGCATCTGGTGTACTTTTGTGTGAATGTGAATTTATACCATCTGTAGAAATGGGTTCTTTGGCTGTTACACTGTTTGGTGGTTTTGCATCCATTTTAGTCTTCTTTCTTGCATTAGGAGACTCATCTTCTTCAGTAGAACTTACTTGCTCAGTGGTGGAAAAGCAATTCAGACTGTTAGATGATTTCTGCTCTTCTGTGTCCATATCCTGGAGGGGAGTTACACAGTGTTACAGTCTTTACAGATTTAATTTTTCCAAAGAATGCTATTAGCCTGGAAGTAAATTCTTCACTTAGGAAGAACTATTTTTAGAACTATTGAAAAATAGTTTAATTTCCAGAAAGTTTTACACATGCAGTCAGCAGAACTTTAACAATTCAGTAAAAATATTTTCACATCCTATTAGAATGTGACTGAGACCATCTTCTATTTGGGAAAGTGTGACTGCTCTCTTCTTCTTAACTTCACTTACTCTTCTTCTAAATGTCAGTCTTTTCTCACACTTCAGAAATGTTTAGCAACTTTAGAATCTCGTCCTCATTTTCAGACTTGTACAACACCACTTTGAATATCTTCCTATTTTGCTTTTATGACACTCACTTCTGTCCCTCTCTTATTCAATTCTTGCAACTTGCTTAGATGGTCTTTAATTCATCTTTATTGTATCTTCCTCCTGTTTTTGTCTTTTATTACCAGAGTTCAGAATATCTGGAATGCCCACTCATGATTTAACTATAGACCTGTTCTTCCTTCTTTCAAAACCAAATCTTTAACAGAGCCTTTAATCAAGATAGCAGATAGAGAGTACAAGCCTTATTTACACTATGCGAAGTAGTTCTACTAAAAATCCATTTTCTACTGCAAAATTTTCTCAATTTGTCTACTGAATATCTGACAAATTGGATCATTACAGGTTCTTCCACCTCCACTTATTTCATCATTGGAAATTAAAAAAAACCCACAACATTTTTTAACTGAGAAACCTAAAGTTTCATATTAATTTTGCCAGGGTATCTTGAAAATGTAATTCTCAATCTAGTAGCTAGAAAAAATAAAAGAAGGGGACAAAAGAGGAAATAAAGAAAAAAAACAGAAGTGGCTTTAAAATATATATAAAATCTCAAATTATATCATATACCATTTTGATTTCAGAGTAAACGCATTGAATTGTATCTAATATTGCAACAAAACAGGTAAAAAAGATATCCTTGACTTTTTTCCATGCATTTCCATTTCAAGATAAGTGAAATAATGTGAATGTTATCATCATGGCAATTAAGGCACTTCCAGAATTGTAAAAATGCATCAGTGGCACAGACTATGACAAACACAGAAATTCCTCTCAGTTCTTGGATAGGACAGTGTACCGTTGAAACACCTACAGTAAGAGAGCAGGTTCTCAGGCAAAACCAGCACTTTCTAAAAAGGTTTTCATGCTTTAACTTAAAGCCTATTGGTTTGTTCAGGTTTTCTCTATAAAGCACTTGCCCTCTTCCCTGAATCCCCCAGGTCCTTGAATAGAAAGGAACAGGATAGCAAGATTACTGTGTAATGTTATTTGAAACAAAAAAAATGTATTAATCCTGCCACAAATAAGCCTACACAATTTAGACATGTCAAATGCATTAATTCCATTAGAAATATTTTTGGAAAATCTGACTTTTCTTTTTATGAATTATATTTTTCAGTGTATTTATCTTGTCTATGTTTATGTTTGGTATTAGACTGATACCAAACATACCAAGGTGTTCTGCACTCTAAAACATTACATCTATAATAGGGTAAACTAAGAAAGTAGCTCAGGGTATTCTAATCCAATCTAATCTGCAAACAAAGAAACTACAGCATCTGCTCAAGTCACAAGCAAGGTGAAACAAGACATGACTGTGATTTGCTGATGGCCAAGTACAAGGCTCCAACCACTCAACTTCTTCTCCACATGAATCCCTGTGATACTCCATGATTTCTGGCATCATTTCAGGTATTTTAAACAAGAAAATAAAAAGGTGCTGTTTCAAAGCCTGGCTACTAAAGAAAGAGTAGACTCTTGGTTCTGTGCTGAAAACAGGAATTTTAAAAAACACTCTTATAAACAGATGAAGGATTCCACACATACATTCATTGTATGATTTTGCCAATGTGACCATTAAGCCTCTTCTAAGCAGTTTCCATATTTTTTCACAATTGCTACATTAAACTGTTAAGAAAGCAAATAAACTAAATAGTTAAGTACTGATAAAAATGCAGTCTTCATATTCAGAAAATCTTGCATGAAATCAAGCATTTTAAAATGGAATACAGATTTTGAACACTTCATGATTTCATGGATCTGTATTAAAATGTACATCTGCACAAAGTGTATAAACATTAAGCATATAAACATATAAACGGATACTGATGAACCTCAAAGCATTTAAAACAATCTTGTGGTGCAGAAATCTTTTTCCATTACGTATGACAATGTACTGGTTTTGGCTGGGGTAAAGCTGATTTTATTCACAGTGCCTAGTGCAGGGCTCTGGTTTGGATTTGTGTGGAAGATGTGGCTGATAACACAGAGATTCTATTTATTGCTGAGCAGCACTTACACAACCCAAGACCTCTTCTTCTTCTTCTTCTCCTTGCACCACTCCACCAGCAAGGAGGCTGGGAGTGCACAAGGAGTTGAAAGCAAGACACAACCTGCAGAGCTGA
This sequence comes from Sterrhoptilus dennistouni, assembly GCA_013397095.1. Lineage (NCBI taxonomy): Eukaryota > Metazoa > Chordata > Aves > Passeriformes > Zosteropidae > Sterrhoptilus > Sterrhoptilus dennistouni. Next base: position 219,073 of record VWZU01014202.1, on the reverse strand, counting down.
TCCCAGCTGTCCACAGGATATCCATAAACACAACATTTGGTAAATAACTGCCCTGAACAATGCAATGAATTCTAGCAATGCACTCAGTTTCTCAATGACTAACTCCTCATCCCAAACTCATGCCAGAAGACACAAAGTATGCAAGTGGATGCCCATTATAACCACTTTTTACAGCAGGATATTAGACACATGCATTTTTTCATTGTTGCTTTGCCCAATACATCTAGACTGACACCAACAGTCAAGGGTTAGACATGGACTGACTCAACGTGATCCAAGTTTAAAAAACTTTCCATCTATTGGGTATTACCACATGATCTCTGGGATTTTTCTCCCTAAGCTGAAGCTGAGAGGTGTGATAAATCTGATAGAAAATATACTATTTTTTAACTACAGAGTTGAGTTGGTTCATATTTCTGCAACCCTGACAAAGTCAGCCAAAAGTACTTTGAAATCAGGATATTTATGTATCCCATGAGGACTAATCTTCTAAGAATAACAAATTGTGCTTATGTGAGTGGAATTGATGGTTTTACTTTATAAAGAATATACCACAAACTACTGATTACAATGATCTTCTGAAATGCAGACTGTCCTAATTAGAAAATATGTATTAACATTGTCATTGTACTGTTTTTAATGAAAAGTTCAAAGTATTTTACGCATTTAACTATATTTTTTGCTTTACTGTTACAGAGCACGACATTTTGTCTTTCAAACAAGTTGGTTGACATGGTTTCTGTCAACTGGTTTACCTAAAGATGGGATGAATATCAGCAAAAAGTAAACTACAGGTGATAAAAAAGTAAAAGTCACTGCTTCAAGAGTTCTGTGGGAAACACTACTAATAAAACTTCAATTTTTCTATACTATGGCTGACCAACATCCATGTTCATGCAATTCTTCAGCATGAGAATTTATTGTGAGCATAATTAGCTCAATTCTAAGACTTGCACTGCTTAAACTATTCTTTTTCCGAATTTATTTTATACAAAGCATAGAAAAAGATTCAAATACAACTTTTCTCAAATGTGTAGCCTGTTTTTTGGTTTGCTAGAAGTTCAGTAGGTGATTTAACAGAATCATGGGTTCTCAGCACTCTTCTACAGGACTGAATAGTACACCTTTAGCATTGACTCTCTCAATTTGAAATATTAATCTGAAGTTCAGTATTTTACTAAAGAAATATTTTCAAACACTTAAAAATAGCTCTTTCAAATGGCTACACTTTCATTTGCTAAAATCATTCACAAGTACTTCAGTTACTCTCATCCACCCTACACAATACTCAGTTTTCCAGTGGAAAAATTCTGATTAAATGCCAGATAAAAAAAATCTCTTCCAACAGCATACAGGAGCCATTTTATACACTGGTGGACATTTCTGAATTAAATAACCTTACCTAAAGAATGAGTAGTTTCTTTAGTCCAGACCCTTTAAGTTATACAGACATGCTAAATTCTTCTCTTCCCAAATATTCTATAATGCCATCAAAGTTTTCTTCAGATGTTACTTACACAGTATTTAAAATCTATTTTAAAGCTACTTTGCAGGTGAATGGATTTTGATGAAGGAGCTTAAAAAAATTATTAATTTCTTTAGGAAAAAAATGTATCTAAACATCAATTACTAGATATTCTTTTTCCCTTAATAAAAATATCAAGGTTAAAGGTAAATAACCATGGACTAATATGTGTTTGTTGTCTCAACTCTACCTTTACCAGAAGTTGCCAATCCAAAAGAAGAAATCTTCAGATTAGCCATGGTTTCTGTCAACTGACGTACCTAAAGATGGGATGAATATCAGCAAAAAGTAAACTACATGTGGTAAAAAAAGTAAAAATCACTGCTTCAAGAGTTCTATGGGAAACACTACTAAAACCACCTTGTCTCTCCTACAGATGAAGCTACAATGCATCTATAATGGAAAAGAATATGGTAGAAGTTAATTTTAAGTACCACACTGAAACAAAATTTACTAGGTGGTAGTTTGAAAATTTAAAAAAAAAATTAAAAACAATTTATGGAAAAAAGATGGCACGTGTCAGACCCTCCTTCTAAATTTTGCTATGTATTTCTAGCAGCCCCAATGCAGCAGGTAGAACTGCAGGATCACAACTGCACAGTCTGTTCTCTGCACTGTATGGAAGCCATGGATCTTGATATTGGCCCAGGGATCCTATTATCACTTATGCCACCTTTTTTTTTCTTTTTAAACTTTTCCAAATTTACTTATTTAAAGGTTTTTCTTGTACAGAAGAAAATACTGGTTTTTGTCTCACTTTTTTTCTAACCTACCCCTACAGAAAGATACCAGAACTAAAATACACCTAAAAGTTTCAAGGTATTCTACCAATCTTTTTACATAACCTGCACAGAGGCTAATACTTTATCCTGGGGAAAAAAAAAATAAAAAAAATTACTGATTATCAGCTAAAAGCCAGCAAGTAGAGACAGCATACTTTGTTTCAAAAGTCAAAAGAAAACTATTTGTAATATAGTTTCAGTTTGGGACTGAAAAGAAAGGATGTCTTTAAGGAAAGTTCTTGAATAAATTGGAAACATTCCCCAGGTGATAGCACAGGATTTCCCCAGCACTGTTTTTTACAATTAGATGTACATTCATTTTAGCCAATACTTCTGAATATTTTCTTGTTTAGTTATTCAGCTTGTTGAAAATGCAATAATATTGTAATATATTAATTTCATCCTTTACATTCTCAGAATTATACTGGGTTTTCTTTAAGAATGCTACAATATTTGTGGACAACTTACTTGCCATTTCTGTAGTGTTAAGCATCCTAATTTCCTACTTACAAATAAATATTATGTGTAAGATAGCTGAGTACATGAACTTCCTCACAACAGCTAGAAACTAAACCACAACAAAAAAGCCTCCTGTGACCAGAAACAGAAAGTTAATGGATTGTTCCAGTTACAACAGCTTTTTAAATAAAAAAGGTATTAACTTGGGCTTAAATTAAATTATTCAAAAATCGCATGCAATTTTGGTAAAAAAACATTGCTTACCAATACTAACTACCTAGAAATAAATATATGCTGGGTAAGTTACACGCAAAGCTGCTAATTTTCCTTTTTTCTTGTATTTGACAATTTTAAAGTAATAAAGTAATAATAAATAAAGTAATAACAATTATCTATAAATATTTGTTTATATTTATTCCTTTAACTGAAAAAGAGAGAAAAATTTGCTATGATTCTGTAAGTACTGCTGTCTTCCCCTGCTTTACATGGATATTCTTACGAACCACCTCAGCTTCACCCAAAACTATAAAGTTCAGGGTGTGAACAACACGTTCCAGAAGGACACACTGCTAGTGGTCCACAGCCCAGGCATTAAACCAAACCCTTCTCCTACCTGTACCATCTGTAATAAAAGAAAGCCAAGTAAAACCTACTTTGGTCAAGAAATAAGGCAATGTTGTGACCATTTTTCAGGCCAGCAGCACAATTTAATAATTGTTTGGGAAAAGCAGTAATGAAGTAGTAGTCTTCAAAAGCATTGTCACAACTTCAATAATTTAAACAGTGGTCAGGGAAAGAAAAGGGAGAAGGCTAGGCAGTAAGTTTGGAGAAAAGCATTTCAATGCTTTGACTACAAAGTCCTGTTTAAAACCAGATATTTTTAGTTTTATTCTATCATGAAATAATTAGTGCCCTTTGCCAATGAAAGACTAAACTGGATAACAACTATACTGCCAAAAAATATCATGCATCTGTGCAGCTTATAAACTAATTTTCCAACTTTATAACAGAAAAATACCATCTTTTATTCTAGACAATCTTAATATTTTATATTAATGTAACATGGAATTTTTAAGTAATTAATAATCACAGTACAAGAATAAAATGTTTTAACTCAGATGTGTAAGCTACGTCAGTAAGGTACTTTTTTCTTCTAATTCCAGCTGTGCATTTACAAAGAAGTGCACTGACAAAAAGGCATTCTTTTATTTCTGAAGTTTAAAATGGAGAGTATTTTATGTTTCATTTTGTATTCTCCCTGTTTTCATTTTAAAAAATTAAAAGACCATGACTACTTCCTTGACATAGACCTTCACTACTTGTTCACAGAAGAAAAGATCTGTGCACTACAGTATACTTTAGTTTCCCTGTTACCTTGTTGGCCAAACAAATTAATTCACAAATAAAGCAAAGTACTCAGTTCACCATCAATAAAACATACAAGAAAAAAAAAGGTTGTTTACCTTCTACCTTATGACTGTGGAATTCTCACAGGAAATATCTGTTAACAAGACTATCTAAATAAAAACACTGGTAAAAAGTAAGCTAAAGACAAACCTTCTATTTCTAGTATCATCAGATTACAGAAGAAGACTATGATGGGATCCTAAAAGTAGTCAGACCTATACATGCATTAGAACTTTAACACTCTTGTTGGTTTAGTTCATCACAGAACTAAATTTAAGAGACTAAATTATCAGTTTATGACAAAGACTTATTCCTACAAGCTTTTCATGATTCTTTCCTGACACATGATGGATAAAGTTCTCTATTGACCAATGCCTTTTGAGAGTGGCAGAATGCTAATTTAGTACTTGCACAGAGCAGGGCCAGAAACTGGGTGCTGCTAAAACTGCACTTCCACTGCATTTGCTTTCTTCTCCTAAGTCTAAAGAATCACTATGGCTAGTGTTGCTAAGTATCCAGATCAAGCTTTCCGAATGGAAAGGCTCATGTGAAGATTCCTCAAGGAGTAGATAGAAATTCCTGCATTAGCCACGATTTGTTTATAAAATGTGTGATCAGTCAACAACCATTATCCATTTAACCTAATTACACTTTTTCTTAATAGTTTCCATTTTCAAGGCTTTCAGATGACCTCACTCCTGATTAAATTTTTTTAACTGTGCACTGTGATGTGATACCTGGTACCAGGTACCTGGACAGTAATGTAATTATTTCAGATTCCAACCAATCTGTATATCTGAGGCCTACATAATGGAACTATGTAATGGTTAAAGCAAGAGCTTTGAAGAATGCAAACCAAGGAGAACTCAAACTAGAGACATTAATATGTTCAATTTTACCTTAAAATAATAGAACAAATTGTCAGAATAGAACTCAGCATCAGTAAGAGTGCTCATAATGGAAACATTTCCTGAGGTTTAATAGCTCTGTTAGTACTCGGTATTTAGGAGTGAGTGATGTTCTTCAAGGCAGCACACCACATAGTGTGCTTTCTTAGCACTCAGAAAACTTTCGTAATTCAAAATACATATTAATTACAATGGGCACGTATTAAGATGTACAGCTTATCCACACACTAATGACAATAAAAATACAGTGACCAAGTATCATCAACAGGAGAGCATAATATGTGAAGAAACAGAACTTCAAAAACACTGATCTCAAATGATAGCAGAGATACAGTAAAATGCCAATGGACTAAGCTCTGGAATGCAGCCACAGAAAAAGGACTGCGTATGAATATATTTTCAAAATTTAGATCTTTTTGATTCATAATGTGAATCTGAAAAAAACCCAGCCAAACTAAAAACCAACACCAAATCACAAGCCAAAATCTCAAACCCAAGACATTGCCACTAACACTGAATTTCTGACGTAAATCCAGCCCACACAACACTGAATTCATTCCAGTGTGCCTGTTATTCAAAAAACTTCACTGGCACTCAGCTGTAGACTCCTTTACAGTTCAGTAGTAATAAAAAAGTACTGAAAAACTGAGGGGATCCAAGCTAAAGAAGTTTTATCGTTCATCACTCAATGGGAAAGTTATTTGAACAGTAACTACATGGTAGCAACCTGCTGTATATAGTTTGTTTAAATAGTTCAAAAAAAAAGCATACATTCTCTGTGTAAAACCAAGCCCCACAGTCCATAAGTTGCATCATGGAAAAAAACCCAACAGATTCTGCATTTTCTCTCTGTCAGTTCTGAAGTTACCTTATACTCATCTGGTTCTTTTCTCTTCTTTTTCCCCTTTTTATCCTTGGTGTGCTTAGTACCAGAGGCCTGGTAAGACTGCAAATCCACTCGTGAATGAAACTGGTATCGGCCGCTTTCCACATCACAGTAGTAATAAATTCCAGTTGCTGGGTCATAATACAGTTGGTTTTCCTTTGCAAGAAATGAAGAACAATGTTATCATCACTTCAATAAATATCTTGTTCCAAGAAATATATGATTAATAAAGAATCACATTTGAATTTTGATAAAATGAAAGAACTGTGGGGCTTGATCCTGGATGGGCTACCAGATACCCATCCAACCACTCTGCCAATTCTCCTCAACAGGACTGGGAAAGAAAACAATATGGAAAGCTCATGGGTCAAGACATGGAAGTCACTACTTATCTTCAGTAACCTGTTTTTCAAAACATAACATCAGTTTGGATCTTAGTTCTTTGCTCATATCAACTTTTACTAACAAAACCTTTGCTACAGACAAAAAATTTCAAGGATTTTGGAAATGATCCTTACTGAATTGTAGTAGAATCCAGTGCTATGGTCATAATACAATCCGGTATTTTCATCATAAATAAATCCAGTTTGAGAAACAGCTGCCTCTGCAGCAGCTCTCAAGCTCTCTGCCAAAGAACCTTCTGGTACTGAAGTTTCTTCTGTCTCCTGATAACAGAAAGTAAGAAAGGTAAGTGCTCTATGAACTTGGACTGTTTCAAAAGGCAAAAATCTGGCTTTACTTTACTGGTAAACTCCTACTGCTTTCAACAGGACCAAGACTTCAGCCTGTGCCTTTCATTTTTCCCCAGCTTTATTCAAAAGTGACTCACATCAGAAAAACACACAGGAAACATCCTTCAGGGCATTCCTAAGACAGATTTCTCACCTCTGTTCCGTTTCAATTGCTAGATGCTAAGGCACAAACTCACAAAGTGAGTGACCTAAGAGAAGGCTGGAGAGCAGGGAAGAAAACCAACCCATCAGAAATAAACAAATAAACCCCACCACCAATGTTCTTCTCCTTAAGTCTTGTTTCCTTATGTGAATGGAAGAAAAAATAAAAAAGTACTATTTAAGAAAATCAGCATGGACATATTGAACATACTCTGCTGATAAAAAAGATCCTGCTTCCAGGCTATATAGGATATTTATGCCTTTTTACAAAAACTCTCAAACTCCAAGACACAAATCTAAGAGGATGCTCCACTTGGAACATACTACAAAAATAACTAGTTTTGAAGTACAAGGATATTATCAGCACTAGACCATCACAAAAAATCATTTTGTATAAAGCTGTCAGGACTGCAAGCACATCTTTTAGATGGAATCTTAACAGAGTACTGATTTCAAAATTGATAAAACCCCAGACAGATCAAAAACCTGTGAATTCTGGACAAAATTTTCCTCTTCTCCATCTTCAATAGCTTTGGTGCTGTCTTTCCTTAATGGAATATTAACATCTGTCTCCAATTCCTCTGTGGAATTATGCTCAGTGCCTTCAGTCTCATGACAGTCCTGCACTGGTAGTTCAGACGCACAGTCTTGAGTATCAGTGTGATTGTAATAATTTTCATAGTAGTAATAAGCTGCAGGGGGAGAGAGGGAAGAGAAAGAAAAGTTCAAGTTGCACAAATCAGCAAGGCAGTATTTTACTAATGCAGTTTAGGGATGCTAAATCCTAAATTGGAAATTTATGCAAGTAAGCAGTCTGATGAAAATCAAAATTTAGGTAGTGCATCTCCTTGGAATTTGTTCTAATCCGACTGCACAAATGATGTCTTGTTTTAATATACTTCAAAACTTGGTAAAGTGTGTTTGCAACATGAGATTACTATGTAACAAATTACAAGGGCATAAATTCTGCTATTTCATGCTACATTTTATCCTGAATTAATGCCTTGAATAAACACAAAATGGTATGAAAGATAATGTCAGGTTACTGACTTTAATTCAGCAAAAAATGGAGGCTTAAATGTACCCGATATTACAACATTTTCAAACTAAGACACTGTTCTATATCTCCATTTAAACAGCCACCACTCTCTCTACCTGCTTGTGACCATGCAGCACAGTCCTCTGTCTGTACTTCTACACTTGAAGTATCTTTCTCCTTCCTATTATGGATTTCTTTAGTGAGTTCTTCTACCTGAAAGAAAAATTGCATGTTAGAAACACAATACTGCATTATAGTGGTCTGCCACCTTAGAAAAGAGGGTCAGCCTATTTTGCATTCCATAATTCAAACAAAGCATAATGGCATCACAGGTGTTTCAAATGATTTTGTTCGGCAGAAGAAAATTTCATACTTGAATGGCTGGCACAAAGAAACAGATAATTTCTGCTCACAAAGGAGCAGTGAAGCTTAACTAAGGTTATTCCTAAATGCCCACCTTGTAAAGCTGGATTTCAAGCAATGATCACTGTTCTGCAGTGACAACTGTGGCATTTGCAAATCACAGAACATTATGAACTAGAAGGAACCCACCAGGATCAGCAAGTCCAGCTCCTGGCCCTGCACAGGAACATCCCCAAGAGTCACACCCTGTGCCTGAGAGCATTGTCCAAAAGCTCCTTGAGCTCTGATCACGTCTCTGCAGAACCCCTTCCATTGCCAAAGCATCCCGTGTCAAGAACCTTTTCCTAATGCCCAATCTCTGAACTTCACAGCTGTCTGAACTTCAGCCCGTTCATTCCCTCGGTTTCTGACAGAGATCAGCGCTGCCCGTCTGCCTCCCCTCACAAGGAATCTCCAGGCTCCCTTGATGAAAGGCTCCCCTAAACTTCTCTCTTTTGTATCAGCATTCACAGAGAACTTCTGCCACTCCTTCCTTTACCTCACTCTTCGTTCAGTAAACTTCTTTCCCTCTGCCACTTGCCATTTTTCCCTCTGACTGCAAATCCAACCCTGTGGTGGAGAAGGCGTCACCTTTCTCAGCACCGCGCTCTGACTGGAGCCCCCAAACCCGC
>VWZU01014202.1:187561-209498 GCA_013397095.1 Sterrhoptilus dennistouni | reverse complement strand
CCCGGGAGCTGCTCCCGGATTGTGGCGCTGCTTGTGGCACAACGGCGGCGACCACGGGGAGAAGCTGAAGGATGATGTTATAAATGATTAGAAGCCAACCCAAAATAAAAGAATTTATTTAGCAATTTTCTAATATCAAGTTAAAAAGGCCACAATAGAAATCGGATAACGTCGATCGAATGCTGGCTGGACAGGGTGACAGCAGCAAAGGTGCCATCCAGCCTTGCCCACCAATCCTGGGTCTCGGTGTACAGCTTTTATACAGTTTTTCTGTCCGGAGGCTAAGTCTATTGAAAGTCCTAATATTCATGCATTTCTTTATTCCCAAGTAAGGTTTTGAAAGGGTTTCCCCGTAAGTATGAAGGAAGTATCAAGAGTCTTCCTGGACTCCTCTTCCTTTGGGGTGCTGGTTTGATCATCCTCCGGATCGTCCACCAAGATTGAGATCAGATCTTGAGTAGCCTTAAAGTATAAGTCCATCCTTGATGAATGGGCCATCTCAAGTCCAGCCCTGTTGTTTCTGTTGCAAATTTTGTGGTTTCACAGCTGCAGAATGGGCCTTGGACTCCTGGAGGCGCCCCCGAGTAGCTTTTAATAGTCCAAACTTATAACACAATATTTTATACACGAATTTATACGCTCCATCTATCACAATGAGCAGCAGCCCCAAAAGGCGGGGTGGTCCCAGCGCTGGACGTGCTCCAAGTCTGTTGGTGACCATCACCTGTGCTTGGTCGTGGCAGGCAGAGTTTGCTGCTGCTGGTGGTGGTGGGCCTTAGGGTTCCAGCTGCATCATAGAACAGGATAAAAAGTAGTTCCAGCGTATGCTTTCATGCAAAAGTAGGGCACACTTTTGTTTGAGGGTTTTTTGGTGTTTGTTTGATTGTTTTAGAGTGAGGAGGGGGAAGGTTCTTGGGACTGCTCAGTCAATGCTGTGGCAAACCACACCAAACCCCGTCTAGAAAATGCTGTGTCTGGAGATCATTGCAGTTGGAGCCATTTAAACAGCACTCAGAGTCAGTGCTGAAAGGTGCAGTACTGCAGCCCAGGATAAATTTTTACTCTGGAGATTTCTAGAAGCAGCTGCAGAAGGTTTCCCCCTGAGCCCCATCTCGATATCGTGATTTTCCAGACTTAACCTCACAGGCTTCTTATCTGAAGTGTGCTTTTTCTCTGATGGCCACAGTGCTTCTCAGTTCTCAATAAACTGTGATAACCCTCTGTTGCTTTTGTGCCTTGCTGCGAAAATTGGAAGTGTATCATGGTACGTCATGGTCTAATAGCTCTTAGATCTGACAGTAATGAATGTGTTGCATACCTGGACATCTGTATCTGCTTTCAGGTATGTGCTGAATGATGCACCACCTTTACATTTCGGGTTTCTTCAAGTAATGTATTTGAATTTGAGAACCATGGTACCTGGCAGTGCTAATTTAATGTTACTGTTCTCTGCAAAGACATGCAGTCATGTGCTGTTCCTTAAGTACTGCTCTGACCAGAAACCACCAGAATCAAATGCCTGATTTCTGTAAGGTAGGCTACATGAGAAAGCAAGAAGCAAATCTACTTCTGTCCACATCCTAACTCAAAGGAAATAGGAAAAAAATATATGCATTTTGTCTTTTTTAAAGCATGTTGTAAAAGGATGTAAAGCTCTGCTGTGGGCTGGCGGTCCTTAGAGATAGTCAAATAACTAACAGAGTTTCAAACTCGGTTTTTCTCTTCTGTAATTTCTCATTTCCAATTTCTTTCCAATTTCTCATTGGAAAGATATGTCTCATCAGTTGAGAATCAGCATATTGTGTCTGTCAAAAAGTGTTTCAGGGAATGGCTTTTTTTTGTATCAGGGTGGTTTCACTTAATGTGTATAAGTAAAAAAAGGACCTAAGCTGGAGGGAGATATTTCCTGAAAGAGCAGATTTCATTCTCTGCCTTGTGCTAAATGGTTAAAGGTGCTCCTGCACCTTTTGTAAAAAGAAGCTGAGGTCACAGGGGCATTTGCCACCAAAGGATAGAGGACTGTGGAATAAAGATGAAGTAGTTTGTGGGAAGTGGGGACAGCAAGGCTGCTGAAACACAGGCTGCCTGGCCAAGGGCATTATCTCCAGAAGCTTTCCTCACCACAAACCTATCACAAGCCCAAACCTGCATGAAACAGAATGCTACCCTGCATGCTGCCTGTATCAGCAAAATTCAGGAGCCCAACTCTGTCAGAGAGGGCCTGGAGGTGGAGGAAGGGTGAAGACACAGACAGAGTTGTTACTGCCTGTTCTTTCCCTTTCCTGCTATGTGGGAACAACCAAGAGCTGCAGGAATGTGGGCCAGCCCAGCTTGTGTGGCTCCAGGATTGCTCTCTCTGTTTCCCTACATGCTACATTCCCTACAGGAGTGAATGCTCTCTCATACCCCTATTCCAGTGGAGGATGTGGTCCTCATCTACTGCTTTTTGCAGGTTTCTCCTTCTGAGGGGGGTGCAAACAGGTCAACAAGTGCATGAAGCTGTTGTTGCCATCATCATATCTTCAAGGCATTGTTCCACCTCTGAGATGGTAACGGCTTCTATGTATATGACTATGTGTGTTTTCTATTGTAAAATTGAGCTTAAACACAGTGATTCCAAATTCCTTGAGATTTGTAAGCTTGTTGCTCATAGTTCCGTATTCTTGTGTCTTGTCTTCCCTTTCTCCATGTGGGTTCCATCCCCACTGCACTTCAGGATTTGGGGTGAATCTCTGGCTGCTCTTTTCTGGTTTGAGGTTTCTTAGGAAGTGGTGATTTTAGACTTGCCAGATACATGTTGATGCGTGTTTGGCAGATACATGTTTGAGCTTTGCAATGACATGGAGATTCTGAAAAAAGTCTTCAGGTAGTGATAGCATACCTTGAGATATGGATTTTCACAGCAGAATCGTCAAAAATCTTCCTGGAACTTAATTGTTCTTTCACCATTATGTCACATTTGATGAAGTAATGAGAAATGGAAAGTTCAGCACCCTAACATTCTTTTTAAAGTAACAGTAGCACTACTGCACACATCACAACCTACACATGTATTTTAAAGAGAAGTCAGCTACAGGGAAATGAAAGAGAAGATCAGTTGAAGTAGGTCAAGCTGCAGATCTTTTCAGCAGGGAATACAGAGATTTTCTCCCCTCCCAGCACTCTCCTTTCTATATGGATGTACATTACTTGAAAAATAGATGCTTCCAAACTTGATCTAGGCTCTCTGGTGTGGTCCTAAGCTTTTTCAAGGTGAGAATCTTGTCTGGAGTGGCACTTCTCAGAGAACAAGTTCTTTAGTATTTTCACTGGAGTCACATTGTTTACCTTGTGCCATGGTGCTGCTTTGAAGAAGGCAGATTGCCTGTGTGTGGATTAAAGGCTCCTTTGTAATGTAGAGTCAAAACTACAGGAGAGCTTAATGTGTCATGCCAGAGAACTTCTTGCATTTCCTCAGACCTTGGGAAGATCACTGGCTCAGATTTTCTCTGGTCTGGGGTCCCAGCTGAGGGCTGATCAAGGGTCCCAGCAGCATCTTCTCAGAGACACGAGGAGTATTTCTGCAGAAAAGCAGCCCCAGAACACTGTGTATCCAAACAGAAGACAACTGGTCAGTGACCTCTGTTTTGATAGGTGGTGAGGATGTTGTGGCACAGGAGTTTTGTCAAGCAGGACCAGGAAGTGCTGTGAAAAGCTGCAGGTACCAGCAGAAGGGCAGTAATTTGAGCTGGAATTCATGCTATGTAGACCATTTCAGCCAGTGCTGACAGCTTGTTTTGTCACACAGAGATTTCAAATAGAATCAGTGAACTACTTGTACAATCTTGCTGCAGCAGCTTTGAACCAGTTTTAAGACTTTTGCAGAAGCATAGCCAGTATTAGGCTTTAGAGTTTCTGCATGTGAGATTCCTTTTGGGCCTGCACCGTGGGTGGCTGCTTTCCTTCACAGCATCTTAAGGCTTCTGGGTTCACACAGATACGAAGTGTATGTGGCAGACCTGCTGGATCTAATTTCTAAATAACAGGAAAGGACGGCTGGGAGATTCTTTGAGCTTTATTGCAACATCAGCTTCAGTACAGGGTGAGACATGAAAGATAGCAAGTGCTCACATCTTGATAATAGCAGCCAGAATTCTCTGTGTTACAAGGCCTTTTAAAAGTTTTCTAACCAATAGCAAATCGTTAAGAGCTTACAAGCATTGGCATAAACCCATCATTAAAACTACACGTGTGCCTTATATCTAACAATAGGTGCTTGTTTTGGATTTTTTGCTACTCAGGAACTTTTATACTCTTCTGTAAACAAAGCACAGAGCCTCATTATTAACCTTTTCTGTTATCTTGCTTAACATATTTTTCTACTTACTAAGGCCTAACTCTACACAGTACAAAAAAAGTCTTATTGTTCTGTGTCCTCATTCTTGCATCTTTTTAACTCTAAGGCTTTATTTGCACTGCTTTAACAATTCTTTGCTTTTTCTACTTCCCACATAGACCTACCCATTGTCATACTGCAAGAACAGGCTCCCCAGGTTGCAGTTGGGGATACTGCTCCCAAGTTGAGGTATTTGAAAGTAAGACATCACAGCACACAGCCCTGCAGAGCATGAGCTTTATGAATGTATTTCCAGTGTTCCTAGAATTTCTGACCTTGAGACATTGAAGGGTAAGGATGTGAACTCAGAAAATCCAAACAGGTCTTACCATGACTTCATGCAGTGGTCCTTTTCCACTTGTGTTTCCCCGTAAAGCAGGGATGTTAAAAGAAAATAGCTTTTACCACTAGATGGCATTTAAGGATTGGGTTTAGTGGTTTTTGTGGTTTTGTTGGTGTGGTTTTTCTTTGGGGTTGTTTGAGGGGCCGGGAGGGTGATGGTGGTGGAGCTTGTTTGTTTGTTTGCTTGTTTGTTTTAAATGCTCTGAAACACAGTATTGAAAATTGCCTAACTAGGCCAAATGGATTGCTAACCTAATTTCCTCCCTCCCTCCAGCTGCTGGAGACAGTCACTGAAATTGGCTTTTGGCTATTCCTTGGGATGATCTGATCTAAGGGCTGCCAGCAGAGTAAAGGAGCAAGACTTGCCTGTTGTGTCTATGGGAATTCCTACTCCAGAATCACCTGCTTCTAAGGGACAACTCTTTCTATCCTTCTCCTTAGGAATCTCTGCTGCTGGGAGATACCTGTATCCTTAGTGCAGCGGAGTGAGCAGATTCCTTAGCACAGACACCCGAGTTGCTCCAAAGTGGCAAAGTTCTTTTCTGAACTTGCTATTAATGCAGAGGAATAAATATGGATGTGCTTTTCTTGCTGCACAAGAGATAACACTGCATGCATTTTATCATTACCCCCTGAGGAGCTTGTCTCAAACAACACATGCACATTCAAAGCATGTGTGAGTCACCATCCACCTGCCAGCAGGGACAGGTCACAAGGACAGCATCAACCTAAAGTCTTTGGCTTTGATGCTAACTGTGCTTACATGTTCCATGGAGGCTATTCCACACATTCTTTTTCAGTGGCATAAGCTTCCAAATATCTGGAATCTTTGCTAAGTGTATATAAATAAACTTTGACAACTTTGCCCAGTTGCAAAGGCAGAAATAGATTAAGATTAATAGATTAAATAGATTTGGCAGGTAAGAGCCAAAGTGGTAAATGAAGGCTGGTCTCTGAAGGCAGCAGAGTTCAATATCTGGGGCTCAGGCTGAAGATCCCAGAAAAAACATCTGATGCTAATGGTTCCAAAATAGTTGCATGTAACCCTCTCTGCAATGCTACATCCCTATGGCAGGAGGATCCCACTGGCATGAGAGTCATGGCGGATTTGTTAGCTTGTGTCCCTGTTTGTCAGTGCAGCAGCAGGAGAGATAGCTCTGACTTTTCTCTGGGGTGTGGTGTTGTGGTGTGCAATGCCTGTCAAGGAGCATTCCTTCCCACTGTGCTCTTTCCAAGTACTCATGTGCAAACCCACTTCATCTGCTCCATCTGCACTTCTGCTCCAGCTCTGCTGACATTTCTCTTGCTCCTCACCCTGGGCTCTGGCAAATCTTAGGCTGACAGTGGCCAGGCAAAGACAGAGAAGTGTGTGGTTTGCCTGCAAACTGCCTACAGGGCCTTTCTCTGCCTGTTGCATGCCCCAGAATCGAAGATGACAGTGCTCATTGCAGGAAGATAAACAGTCACACAGGTCAATTTAAAAAGCTGGTGACTAAGACCAAGAGAACTACCTATGTGGGTTTTTTTATCATGTGATAGCAGGGCAATAATGTGCCTACCTCTCCATGGCCAATCACAATAAGAGCATGCCAGTTTTACAGCTGTTGGATCAGCAATTCTTAAATATTAGTAATTGCTACTAACAATACTGTGATACTTGTAGTATTAATTGTTACATATATTTGTGGAAGTCGCAATATTCCCACTTCCTCTCTTCATGCTACAGGTTGCATCATTTTTAAGTTCTGGTTTTAGTAAAGAATCAAAAAGAACACAGAAATACTGGATGATGTGCAGGTGTGAATTTGAAACAAACAAATTACTGACAATTAAAAAGCTCTCGTTAAAGGAGTTTTTCTTGCAAATGCAGTACTTTTCCATCTGGGTCACTGTGGGGAAAACAAAAATAAAAGCAAAAGAGACAGTTTTGTGAGGGAAAATAGGAAGCAAAGGAAACAAATCATCACCAGGTTAATTAAACTGGCAAGTTTCTTCAGCTGACTCATATCTCATGAGAAATTCTATAGGTGTTTTATCTGTAAAATGTAGGTGGAGTAGTGATCCCAAAACTGCTGTAGACATTTGTAGCCATGGACAGGTGCATGTAACTATTCATATTGCAATGCTGTTACGTTGAGGCTTTAATTAAGAACAAATCAGGTATGACGTGTTTTAATACACATGCCATATGAATTACCTGGCATTCTGCTGGAAGCCTGATGAGTTAAAATTATCTCAATAGGTTTATTATCTGAATTGGAGCCAGATGGAATTTAATCTCATTAATGCAAAAAATTTATCAAATTTTAATATTTATTATTAAATAATAAAATGAGAAACAAATGCAACTCAGTGTCCAGGCTATCCATGGTTTTGATACGAAGCCAAATTTTTAATTTTTACATATCTTTGGGTTGACATAGGCAATACATCTGATTTTATCTATTATATAGGGATTTTTTTCTATAAAAATTACCGTATTTTCTATTCTATGATAAAGTAACATTTAGGATTGTGGGGTTTTAGCTTTTTTCATTCTCTGCAGCCTCTTGAGTCTGATTCATTCCTCACATCCAGAACAGCTTCCATCCCTATGGAATGGAACAAAAGTTGTGTCAGATAAGCAATGTTCAATATGATATCCTGTTCCCAATTATACCCCTGTGTTTTTCCTATGGTTTCTCCTTCTGGGGCCCCATTTGTCCTGAAAGAGATCATTCAGGCTGTAGTATTTTCAGTTTGCCACATGAAAAAGGTCTTTCAGTATAAACTTTAAAAAGGTATTTGTGAATATGCTGTCAGAATTTGTATCTGCATTTAACTTGTATTTTCATGTCACATACACACAGAAAAATCAAAGAGGGTTTAGAGCTTTTATAATGAAGAATGCAGGCGTTTGTGAATTATACAAATAGAGTGACTTAAAGGGGCATACCTTATTTCCCCCACATAATCCTCATCAGAAACATTTATATAGTTTTCCCAATATATTCCATCAAGTCCTAAAACAGATCAGGAATAATATTTACTGCAAGGAAAACACAATGCATGACTAAGAATGTTTATGATCTTGAAGGGACATGCTGTACTTTGGGTCCATAGCTGAGGTTCAGCTCAGCTCCAAAAACGCTGCTGACAAGCCAGAGTGGGGAGATGAGCAGGTGTTTCAGAGGATTCCCTGTGCATGGTGGTGTCTTGTGGTGTCTTTCTTTTCTCACCACTGTGCTTAGTTGGCTTCCCAAACATCAGTAAATCACAAAAATCAGTGATTTTTTTAGTATAAGCAGAGCTCTGAAGAAGTTCTTTTCTTGCTGTGTGTTAGAAAAGTGCAGCAAGTAAGCAGGAATGCATCTGTGTTTTGAAAACAGGAAGGTGAGCAGTGAAAATTCCACTAAGACCATGGTCTCAAAGCAGTCCTCAGTTTGTATGGCTTCTTGTCTTCCCCAGCAGCTCTTACAATGGTTTCTTTCCACATGGAGATTCTTATAAATCAGCTGCTTTGGAACCTTAGGGTTTACCAGGCCCTTCTTTTGAATTGGCACCTCAGGGTGAGTGTGTAAAGAAACATGGAGAAAAGTGGTTCCCCAGGTGGCAATGGCTACTTTTCTCTCTTTGCCAACATGAATACACTAAATTCCTCTGCTAGAATTTCCTTGATATTGGCTAGCCTGTGCTGTTTGTTTGCCACTGTATTAGTCCCTTAAATTTCTGTTGAGATTGACATGTGCAAATTCAAGAAATCACCACAAAATTTCTGTCTAGATCACCATCAACTACAGAGCATAACAGCTGCCTCTTGTTATTAATCACACCAAAACTCACTATTTGGACTTCTTGTTCTCACTCCAGAGTGCCAGTTTGCCTGCCCAGTTTTTGAAGAGTATGAGACTGGCTACAAGTGGAACCAACAGAAATCTGATCTTCTTACTCTTACTACAGTTTTTGATACCTGATCCTGACACTGAGTTAGTGACGACGAACCAGCTTTGAAACAGTAGCAAAACTGAATGAAAGCCTGAATTATTTACTAGGCTGCTAGCTTTTTTCCTTTCTCTTTCTCTCCTCTTCCTTGCTGCTAGTGTTGCCTGTGCCGAGTCATTTAGCAGTCCTCCTTTTCACTGCAGATGGAGCACAAACACTTCCTGAAGGCGATATTTGTGCCCACGATGATGTTCAGAACCCAGTTACTCATGTCAGAAATACTGTAATATTGAAGTGTAATGTTGTGCTGTCGTGCCTCTGTTCAAATGACTTCTTGGTCATTTAATCAGTCCCAGCATCATAACACTGCTGCAAACATCCGTATTTTTCCTCTGCATAATGAGAGTGTTAAGGAGAGAATTTTATTACTACATTGCCAGTATAAACTAATCACCCCTGCCCTGAGGAACATACTAATAGCTTTTCAGATGAGAGGGGAAAAGAAATCTGTTCTGTGCTAATTAGATTTGTCAAGATACTTTAATAGCAAATAATTCATTTTTTTGCCAAAGTAGCCACGAGGGACAGAGAGATGAAAATATTGGGTGATTTTGATGTGAAACTGGACAAGAATTAGGAACTTATTTCAGCAGCTAAAGTGGACTGAGAAATAGATATATTCTCAAGCTATTAAAAATCTTGGAGGGGCCAGATGGCTGCCTGGTGAGGGGAAAACCTGGGATAAAACCCAAGAAAAACCAGACACTGGGGGGTAACACGAGCAAACTATAACTTGACAAAAACCCACCACCACAGCTGGCATTGACAAAGGTCTGTGACTTTGATACACGGACCATTGTCCAACTCTTCAGAGAAAATTGGAAAATTTCACAATACAAACGTTCTTCCTAATAATCAAGCATCTCAGACCACTTTGTTCCATGGGATAGTGAAGTTTCCCCCTGACTACTTTGATCCTTTCTCTCTCTCCAGCCTTTCTGATATCCTGCAAGGTTAAGTGAAGGAGCTGGGAAGCTGGACTGCCAGGCCTGACTACAGGTGGTTACAGATAATGGAAAAGATCTCTGAAAGGCTCAGGGCTCATACTTGGAGCTCTTCAAGGGCTCTTCAAGACTCTTGTGACTCTCCTTTCTTGAGACTAGTTTCCTTGAGATACTGTGGTCAAAATTTGAAGTTAGTGAATTTTTTTCTAGCAAAATTTGTAGTGGGGGGGAGTATTTGAGTACTCATGTGCACTGCTGAGATGTTCTGTCTCTTAGAGAAAAGTATATTGCTCCTCACAGCTGCAAGATCTTATCATGAGGGTGATGTGCAGAATCTGGTGGCCATGGAGAATTGCAGCTCAGACCTGAGCACAGCACAGTTTTGTGTTTGGACTCAGGAAATATCTGTTGCTCTGCTTCGTCCATCATCTAAGACTAACCCCACCTTTTACATATAGAACAGTAGCTCCCCCTAACTTTTTAACCTCAAAACATCGGAGACAAACCAGGGACTAATTTGCTTTAAATAATTAAGATATTTGTGTATGCATACAAGAATGCATACATGTCTTCACTCAAGTAAATGCAATTCCTGTAGCTGGAATTCAAATCCTTTAGTGACAGATTTAAGGTAGAAGTAGCTCTTTGCTGCTGCCTTTAATGTACTTGGTCTGGTCCGTGCATGGAAATGTAGTTTAACTTGGGCAGGTATCACAGTACCACAGCTGAACCACTCCTAGAACTGGTAAAAGACACCACCAGGGCTAGCACTGTGCTTTGTAAATAAACCTGCTTGCTAGCAAACACTCTCTAAAATGCAACACACGCTGTAGGCCAGAGATAAAGCTTCAGAGGCGGATCTTATAAAGCATCCATCACACACATGGAACAGCTGTGATATCCCTTCAGTTGCTTTCCTAACCAGATTAGAAAGCTCATGCTAAAGTGTTGAAGACATGTGACAGACTGTGTGTCTGTCTTCTGCCTTTGCCTACTAGTTTAAGCACATTGTGAAATGTTTTGCATACTTCCCCTCAAAACAGCAGATGAAGCGTGGAGTTACAAATATGGATCTTATTTCATTAAGCTATCTCTACACAGAACTGATAAATAAAGGTGGTGATATTCACAAAGGATTGGCATTCAGAATTGTCCTGTAAATAAAATAGAAACTTCTTTAATATGTAAGCACATGCTGATTCTTAAGATACCTCAGAGATACCTGACTACAGTGGTTGAAAATATGGTGTTTTAGTCTGTTCAGAAAAGCCTTTTGATCCTGTTAGGTGCTGGTTGACTGCAGTGCAAGCACATGCCATTGACAGCCTGGTTTTCCAAGGTGATATGGGCTTATTTTGCCCCTCTGGGTGAGCCCCAGCCCCTGGCCTGGGAATATAAATGGAATTGCAGCAATTCTAATGGGCTTACAACAGTGTGAGTCATTTGATAGTCAGGCTTGTGCCTTCATAGCCAAAAAATCTGCCAGTCACTGACTGAAAGAGAAGAGAAGAGTGGGGTAGCATTTGGAGGGAAAAGGAAGTTCCTATTTGTATGATCAGTGGCCTTTGCTGTGCAAAGCTCTTCCAGGTCACAAGAAATGAGAAGGAGCAGTTCCCCTGAAATGTCTCACTGATACAGAAGATTGGCAGAAACCCAACACAACAAGATGTGGAAGATCACATCAGTGCTAGATGAAGGTGTCTCTAGCTGAGAGAGGGAATGCTCTGCACATGTAGGACATGAGCAGTCATTGCACACTTTGTACACACCCACATGAGCCAGTGCAAACAGTTCTGTATGTACCAAATTTACTGAAAACATTTGTCTCCATTATGTAAGATTTCAGCTCCAGACTGTTTGGGTTTTTTCCCAAATAAAAAGGCAGGGGCAGCTTGAAATCTATATTAGCTATAAGAGGTTGCAAAACTTTAATGTTCTATATGCTGTGCAGATGTTATCACTGCTTGTAAGTCACCTTCTCAGGCACCGTGGTGATGGGTCATGGTAATGCCCCACAAATTAGATATTCTTCCCTATAGCCAAAAAAGTAGCTATGCTAATAAGATGCTTCATCCTGGAAAATCTGATCAAGTAAATGTCTTTCCCCACAGTGATTGCTCAATGAAATCCTTTGAAATAATGTTTTTTTTAAAAATTTAGAGCCTTGGAGGATTCTTTAGGTGATGTTTCCTCTTGGAATCCATTAAGGCAGGGCAGCATCTGCATTTTTTCTGATAAGGTCTTCAGGTGAAGTGAACCATAAGATTGCTCCCAAGTAAACATTCATCTCTACCTAGAAATGGCCTCATTACTCAGCAGGTTGTACATTCATTACTGGTTCTCGTCTTGAGATCTTGCAGAGTCACCTGGAGTCTCGTCTAAGTGTTTTAGCAGTGGAGAAAATGGGTATTAATGATTGGACCTAATAGGGCCACATTGTAAGGTTTGATTTGAATGCCACTGAGTAACTGGGCCACCTGGAGCTGACCTGCCTGAAAATGTCAGCACAGCATGTGACCATTGAGAGGGTTAGGCACTGCTGTTTCGATTAGTCATTTTATGACTCTGTCCCTAAATCCATCCATTCAGCCTTTTTTGGGCTTAAAGCCAACCCCAGGTGCTCAGGCTGGGAACTGCGTTTTCTTAGGAAGACCAGAGGAAATGATTTGTGCTGTCTCTATTTGAATCAAGGATCAGCAGGGGAGACTTTCTTCCCGTCACAAGAGAGTTCAGGGCTGTGGGTGACAGGTATGCTACCACTGTAGCTTATAATGACTCCAGTTAAATCCCCAGCTGCATACTTCAGTTGCAAGTTAAATTAGGATATTGTACAAAGAGGGTTGCAGATGTAGGTGTCTTGCTTTCTTAAAATAATCTTTAAAAAGCAGTCACATGCCTAAAGCTCTATGACGTGGTAAAACTTCTCTATCAAGCCATGACAGGTACCAATGGGCTATGCTGCATCTGAATGCAAATCTGACTCCAACTGTAACACTTAAATGATGCTGTCTTTTGAGATAGCCACCTCTTGAGTAATCCCTCTTATTCAGAAGTGGAGTTACACATTAAATATAGAGATCAAAATTATAAAGGAAGTGAATTTTTTAAATTGAATGAAATCAATTGTGGTGACTGATTTGAGGAAAATGTGGTGATCTCCACTTTCCAGCAATAATATCCACATAGTCTATGTCTGATTATGGGATTGAAAGATAATCCAAGTCATAAGAGACCTTCAGAGACCTTCAGAAGTCCTTAGAGCAAATTCTTGCCCAGAATAGAGTCAATCAATGTGGTCAAAACAGATTATACAGGATTTGTCATGTTACTTTAATGTCCATCAGTCTCTTCAAGAGTTCTGATTCTTGCCCTCACCTTCTTTCCTCCTGCACAATCTGAGGATCACATACAGTAAGGTGGTTGGACCTTATGGTTTTGGAGATCTTTTCCAACCTTAATGATTCTGTGATTCTATGAGAGTGTCCCAAGTTTGCTCTAAATAATGTGAATATATGTTTAATATATATGTGTTAGGAATGGAGTGAGAGCTTAGACAAGTCCTGACTTAGGCTCAGATTTCTAGCAGTAGCTTTATTTGAGGTGACATGCACCCCAAATTGCTCTTGCTCACAAGTTCTTAAGGAGGGCCAATTAGGTCTATTATAAAATGAATTATGTATTTAATAAACACAAGATTTTTGAACAGACAAATTACCTTAACAGGCTATTTACTCCACAGGACAAACAAAATAACTACTAATACACATATAAATAGTGCATAATAAAGGTACCCTATATTACAGCTAGTGAAGAAACAGCATAGATTTAGGAAATCAATGTAACTTACCGCTGAATTAATGATGGAGCACATAACTTCCCTTTCACTCAGTTCCCAGGAAAGTAGCTCAAGACAGCTGTCCTCATTTTGAGGAGAGGTCCCCACCAGGGACTGTGCAGAAGACTTCTCTTTGTTAATGTTTTGTGTAGCTTTTACAGTTTGCAAAGTGAAGTGTCTGTCAGTCAGAAATGCAAAGCTTGCCTCCCTTCAATTTGCTCTCAAGGCAAGATGTTTATTGTCAGCTGGGATGTTTATTGTCAGGATTGTTTATTGTGCCACCTCCCTGGTGCCAGAGATAACTCATACCAAAGAGCTGTCCAGCCTGGGTTGTCTCACTAGTTAGCAGATTCATGGGAGGGGGGAAATGCCCTGAGTTATTGCACCAGCTGATGGACAAAACAGATAAGCTCTTCTGTGGTAGAGGGGAAGTCCTGCTACAATATATTAGCAAAATATTGGAAAACAGAACTCAGAATGCTTGTGTACTTGTTCACACCTTATTAAGTTGGTTCAGTCCATCCTTAGTTTTGATTTTTGTGTGACCACCTTCCTTCAGCATCAAACAGGATGTCACAGAGTAACATTCAATTTTTGCATTTAAAAACATTTACAGAAATGTGCCATATTTTTTGCTAGGTAGCTGTCACTATAATAGGAATGTCTCAAAAAAATTTTTTTTAAATATACAACAGAATGATATTTCTGAGTTGCACACCAGTCACAGGTCTGTTTCAATTGGCTTGCCAGCTCTTTCTTTTTTATGTTCTCAAGTACAGACTTCCTTTTTTTGTGTGTGTGATAAAAGATGTCTGTTATTGACAGTCCAGCTTGTCAGTTGATTACAAGGTTGTATGAATTTGTTAACCTATTTCAGTACATGATCAATTTTCTTTGGAAAACATCTTAAATAGATTATTTTACTTTTTAAGGCACTTTGGTGATATACTTCCATTTATTAATTTGTGAATACTGTATCTTTAATGAAATACCAGCAGAAATATTTCCAAATCATCATCACTCCTTCATGTCTGTGCAGGAGTCAGTCTTTGACCAAAATGGACAATGAGCTCCACACTGAAGCAGCCTGGGTATTCTCCCCTCCTGATTCAAAGATACCTTCAAAGACTTGGCTCCCAGATGCTTGCAAATAAGCAGTGCTAATGCTGGAAGTTACCAATGCTGGAAGTTTGGAGAAAGCAGTCACACAACTTCTTTTGCCTATTCTTCAGATTTTATTTACCAAGCAAGCTCTCATCTTGGGCTGAAAGCATGACTCAGACCTATGTGAAAAAGTATTTCAAGAAGCTCATGAGTCTTAATCATTATCCTCCACCAGATGTCAGGGAGCTCTCAAAGTTTTTCAGAGGCAAAACTGCAGTTCTTATCCATCTGCTCAGGATTAATTAAAATATGGTCTGGACAAGACAAAAAACTTACGTTGAATAACTTAGCACAAGAGAAAAATGTGATAGCAAGACAGCTTCTGTGAAACAATTAGCACTCTGCAGGCCACAAACATTCAGAGCTGTTGTTGCCATCCTTCTGCACAGTAATGTTAACAGGCAATCCTTTTGTCCTTGTGCTGATGACAATTGTCTTTAAATGGTCCCATTACTTTTAATATCCATCTAATTTTAATATCTATCCCAAAAATCCATTTTGGACAATGAAGGCTGAGCTGATCTTCGTTGGTGGCTTTTGCACAACTTTGCTGCTTTGTGGTGCAGGCTGGTATGGAGAAGTGTTGTAGGTTTGTCACAGTGCAAAAGAAAACTGTGTTTGTTGTCATTGCCTAAAGGCAGGAAATGTACAAACAGCGTCCAGGTAAGAGGGAACAGTTGCTGAAACAATTCATCTAGAGGAATTGCATTCAAAAACAGAATAATGGAGGTGTAGCTTTTCTCTAATAGGAGTTAAAGGAGAAGCTTTCGTCTTTAATTGTTAGTGATAAATAAAAAAATTATACGTTTTTATGACTACCTGAGAGAGCAAGTAGTCATAATAGAAATTTTTACATAAAATCCAGGTTCTAAGTGTAGAAATATAAAAGGCTGTTTAGTCTGGATAAGAGGAGGCTCACAGTACACTTTATCACTGTCTTCAACTACCTGAAAGAAGGTTGTAGCCAGGCAGGTGGTGGCTTCTTCTCCCACGTAACAAGCCCTAAGATGAGAGAAAATGGCCTCAAGTTGCACCAGAGGAAATTTAACTGGATATTTGAAAATATTTTTTCTTGGAAAGAGTTGTAAAATATAGAAACAGGCTATCCAGGGAAGTGGTGGAGTCACCATCTCTGGAACTATTTAAAAGACATGTAGGTGTGGCACTTGTGTGTGATTTAATGGTAGACTTGGCAGTGCTGGGCTAATGGTTGAATTTCATGATCTTAAGGGTCTTTTTCAACCTAAACAATGCTATGATTCTATGGTTCTAAATGACTTTTCAAAGTGCAAACAATCTGTATTATTCCATACAGTGGGCTAAAAAAAGAAATATAAATCACAGAGGATTCACGCTGAAATTTCATTCCGGTGACTCAGATAGTTGTTTCCAGAAGAAGCCCCATACATAAAATGTATGATAAGAGAAATAAACTAATCATTTTTAAAACCTGTAAATTGTAGGGACTCATTTCCCCCTCCTCCCCTTATCTGCTTCACCAATGCCATCACAAAGCTATCACCCAGCAAGCAGAGCAGGTAGCACTGCAGAAAATATGTGCAAGGAATTGGGAAGCAGGTGCTATGAAAAAATGTCATTATTCTACATAAAAATACATTTCTTGTGGGACATTCATATTAAAGTGACAGCTACATCCTAAGAAATATACGATATTTTTCTAAAGTGTGGAAGTTAAAAGTTTCTTTGCAAGATTCTATCTGAACCTGAAGAAAACAGGGTTGACTTCTAGACTAGCTGATGAACATACACAGCACTTTTCCAGTTTGTTCTGTGGAATGGTAAGACTCTGACATAAAAGAGCAAAAGTGGAAGATGTATATGGCAGCTCTTGGGAAAAGCTGGTGTGAGGGCCAAAAAAGGGAAATAAGGGAAAACCTCTGCATTGCTGATGTGAGCTCTGGGCCTTTTTATTTGGATTTTGACTGATCAGGTTTTGTACTTTCTACACAGTCTTTCACCTTAACGTACAAATTGTTGAACCTAAAGGATTCAAAAGGCAATAAATAAATAGATTATGTCTTCCACTGTATAACTGTTGTGATATATTTAATTATGTGAAGTTACAACCTTAACTAATCAGTTGACAAAAATACAATTTTTAGAGCTTTTCCTCTGGATTTTTCCATGGAACTGAGGATGCTTGTTTTTTCTTTAGTTGCCTAATAACAAAAGGCTTCAGGAAATGTTCATCAAGAGAATAATGACTATTTGGAATATGCATTTTTCTTCTGAATCATCTTTTCAAGTGAGACTTACATATATCTGACCAAAAACTTCCCATGATTTCCCATGGGGAAAGGTTCACTGCTGCATGTGCTGCCTCTACATAATTGCTTGTGTTCTGCTCTTTAGAGAACTAAAACTGAATAGATCAATTTCAAGGATACCTTGATGGCTGGTAATACATGAATATCAGTAAATACTGGTCTGATTTAGGCTTTTTTTGTCTTAACAGAAAACAAAACCAGCAGATATATAAAAGCCCAAACACTATGAACTCATAAACATTTAGTCTCATGAACATTTGAGTGAATTCAAGAGACAATATTGGAGAAGTGGGCTTATATTATGCTTGCAGGGTTTTATTTCATTTCAGTCCTCATCTGTTCTTGATTCTTCAGAGAATCCAAAGACATCAGCTGGGATCTGTGGGCTTTGTCATACCTACAGCTAAACGATTAATTTGAAATTTGGAAGGACTTTCTGTTTGAGTCATAACCTCCAAAGGCACCTCTTCTGCAACGCTAACAAGCATTTCCACCTTTAGCATGCAGCCACATTTATTGTATTACCATTGTATTACCATCACACTGTGAACCTCCTGCTTGAGTCTGTCCAACACTTTCTGGCAATAGCTAGAAAAAAAAGAAAGAAAAGGTTGTTTTTATTCTGCCTCATTTTCCTGTTCTGCCATACAGTGTTGCCCCTGTGTCACTGGGTGGTGGGGGGTAACCAGGTGAGACCTCCAGTCCCCCATCCCAGGTGACACACTTGGTCAAGCCCTTCCCCAGCAGAAAAGATGGATTTCAAAATAATGTTGTTGTTGTTGTTGTTGTGTTGTTTTTTGGTTTTGTTTTTGTTTTTGTTTTTTTTTCCTAACAGCTGCTTCTGCTGTGATGCAGCCAGGCAGGAGCTTAGATAGGCGGCTGGACCAGTTACCAGAGCCAAGGGCTGCAAGAAGTCCTGCCAGGAGGGCATTTGGCATTTGTGTTTACAGCCACAGGCAAGTAGAAGGCAGGGGCAGGTGCAGTGGCTCTCAGCTGGGCAGACCACCCTGGTTTTGATGGGACTGGAGCCAGGTGCCTGCCTTGCCTGCCAAGGGTAGCCAGAGAAGAAGCTGGGAAGTGCAGTTATTCTCAGTTCTCAACAACTGCCTGCAAATACTGTCCCTAATTTCTTCAGCCTTGACTGTCTGTTTATTAAAGCAAATTAATTTAGCTTTAAAGTGTAGCTAATATTAAGATCTGTTTCCTGTGCAGAAGGTAGCAGGTCCCAGAAGTTGTCTTACCTGGGGAGGTATGATTCTGGAGCTGAAAAACCTCTCCATCACCTGGGGCTTCTTGCAATGTGCAGAGTTTGGTTTGCAACTCAGCAAGGTGAGGTGTTGGTCAGAAAGAGGATAAAATGGCTGTTTTCCCATCACTAATGTCAAGGTCATGGCTAACATTTCCTTTTCCAGGAATATGGCTTACTTATCTTCAGTTTCTTTTCTCAGTCTGCTCTAGGGCTGTTACAGTGGTAATTTCTAGTACTTCATTAGTGACTCAGGGGCTTTAAAATGGGGCTCTTACTATGTTATACAAATATCTAATTGAAAATGTTTTAGTTGAAACCTGAATCAGGTTGACGTTTTAACTTCACCTCTGACTCAAATAATTAATACATTAAATAGGCACTGAAATGTCATGAACAGCCAGTTTTGAAGTAACCTGTCTTAAATTGAAAAAAAAAAATAAAAGCTAACTGAACATGACATGTCTTTCAGAAATTTGAAGTAACAGCTCAGATGCACTGAATACCAACCCCCTCCCTTCTCCCAAGAACAAAAAGTATTTGTTTCTTTTAAACATCAAAATGTCATGAATGTGCCTTTCGACCACATTTGTTAAGAAATGCACTGAGGGGTGGTTAGAAGTAAACATGAGTTTTAAATGTTCTTAATTGTTTATCCTGCTCATTGTACAGTCTTGGAGCTCATTCACCCCAAATGAGAAAGCAAACAGTTATTTCCATGACTCACAAGCACTCACAAACAAGAAAAAAGAAAATGGAGTGATTAGATACTAATCTGAGATTTTCTTGCTCCATAAAGTAAAAACATATTCGCAGCTAGTAAGAAAACACTTGGGTCGTAAAGGACTAGTAGTAATTGAATCCAGGAGCTCGAAATGTTGGTGCTGCTGTTGTCTCTCTGTTCTTGTACCCCAGTCTTGGTCTTTCCCATGTAATGGATAAGACATAATCAAGTTTTTCAGTAAGATAAATAGCCTGTTCTCCTCCTTTGGAAGTTAAATAAAATTCAGGAGATGGCATAGAGATCTTTACTAGCTTTGTAATTTGAAAACAATTGCTATTAATGAACAGCTTTCTTACAAAACACACAAATCACTTCATTCCCACTCCTATTCTGCCAATGCCGTAAAAGGCATCTGAAATGTCAACATTTAATCAACATTAATAATTTTCATCAGTTGAGAGATTTATTAAGGAGCTGTCTCTAGAGGAAAGATGAAGGGGGCAGCTGATGCATCCTTTTGGCTGTGAAGCCTTAGACAAGAAAAACATGCAGAGACCATGAGAGGGAACAACAGCAAAGACAGAAACCCCAGTGCCATTTCTGGCATCTCTTATTTTTAGCTTCATTGCAAGCAAGATTCAGGTGTAAAACACTTAAACCTGTTTTTCTGACTTCCTCTGGTGTCACAGGGTCATATGGAGCTTTTATGGATTTCTGGGCCAAAGGCTCAGCTCACTGGCAAAAGATACAGGTATGCTCAGAAGAAGAAGAAAGTCAACTAATGCAATAAAGAAGAAAGATCCAAGATGGGAGAGGACACTCAGATCTCACACCCCACTGAGGGCACAGCTGTCTCTTACAGGCGCTGGCAGCATCTTGCTGAACAGAGTGACCAGTTCTGGATAATTTCAAATGGTCCCTGAGGCCACCCCAATCTGGGAACACCCAGGCCACCTGGGCCTCAACATCTTGCAGCTCAGTGACCCCTCCAGAGCACACCTGGTACCCCCCAGCATTTTTGAATATCTGCCCCAGCATGTGACATCAGTTTCTGCAGCATTCTCAGCAAGGCTGGTGTAAAGGGAACAGCAGAGGTGGGGCAGCTTGGAGGAAGGACCTTTCATTGACCTCAGCTGGATGGCGTCTTCCAGACACACGTTTGTTATCTATTTTAATATTGGAAATGTTAGTTTGACCTGCAATCATAATGCAGTTTTACAACTCTTGCCCTTTGTGTCCTACTGGTGTCTGATTTTTGTCAGATCAAGCTAGTCGTGTGCAGGCTGGTCCATGCTGCCTGGAAGAAAGTGCTCTCTGAAACATGCCCAGGTTTTGTACTGAAGAGATCTGATGCAGAACAGAGGCTGGCAGCAGGTCAACACTTGCCCAGACTGATAATTCATCAGCCCTTTTTGGTTGCTGGCACACTCTGGTTAAATGATCTAAATATTTTCAGTGAATCTCAAGAATCAGTGTCCAGGATAAAAAAATCTATGCTATTCCATTAACATATTCTTCTCCTTTGTAAACTTAAGTGAACTTCCAAAAAAAAAAAAGGGAGAAATTACTTCTTTGTCTTGATCTCTCCAAAACAGCTGTATTTCAGCATACAGTTTTGACCCATAGATTTTCTCAGCTTGCAATTACCTTTTTTGATGCATGCAAACTCAGGTTGTGGCTTAGAATAGTTCTATATTATCTACTTGAAGCATCTTTGCTATTAAAGTCCTGTACCACAAGACTCCAGTTCCTACACATGGAGTACTATCTCCTGCTACTTTATTCAAGTATCAGTAAAAATAAATGGACTGAAAAACCTAATATCATTGCAGGTAAAACAGGATCTCACTATGTATCCCTGCAATCATTCTCTTTACACCAGTGTGGAGGGAAGAAGGGTGGGGGATTTTGGACCCCTGCCAGGATCCCTATTAAAGGCCAATTTATTCTTCATTATTTAATAGACAATGTTGAAAACACAAATATTGGTGGGATAAAATAGTGGTTTATGTAAGCAGCAGTGGGAAAACTCTGTGGTAAACCAAAGGTGAGGCTAATCCCCCAACAGAGAGGAGTGAGTAATCACAGCTGAGTCAGACAGAGCAAGGTTTAACTGGGTGCTGAGTGCGCCGTGAGGAGCTGAGCATTTCTATTCCTTAATAGAATATTCTGTTCTATTAAGTGGTCACTGCAGGCAAGGCAGGACCTACGTGAGCACCAGAACAATTTGGAGAAGACAAGTGAAAAGGCTGCTTGAATTTCTAGTGAAACCTGACCAAGTGGCTTTTTACTACCTGTGTAATGAGAATTACCCCTGAGCAATATGTTACTAGGGGTAAAAATGCTCCGTGTCAGTCCTGAAAAATAACCAAAAATAATCATTAATATGCATTTTTTAAAAGACCAGATAACCTTTTCAAGTGTTTTATTAAGCCAGGAACAACATGATCTAGAACAAGAGATGCATTTCAAATGATCAGCTAAGATCGTGCCACTTTATAGCTCTTGTTAAAGGTATGTAGCATCAGGAGAGAGTTTAGTATGCCATTTCTCAGGGGAGCCATTTGCCTTATGGTATTTGTAAGCTTGCATAAATAGAGGATGAGAAGGATGTTGATTCTGAGTCTTTTCCCTAAGAATTAATACTGAAGAAAACAAAACAGGTGGGTGGCTAGGCCCCAGAGTGTGCTCTGAAGATTGCAATGGGAATTTGTCTCCTTTAACACATGCATTTCTGTCTAATGGGCTGTCCCTGGAAAGTGAAGGTGTGCTCCAAAGCCATATCAGATCCTTAGCTAACTGTTGTTCACAACAAACTGGGAAGTTTCAGGCTGTTCCAGAAACCTGCCACTGCCAGAAAGGGGAGATTGTGTTTCTGCCCTTTCCCAGCCTCAGTAACTCACCCCTGGCCCCAAATTGCAGTGGCTCGCTGAATCCTTTGCTAAGCTGCACTGTCTATCTCTCTCTGGCTTGGCAAGGAGTGATGTGACAGGTCCTCCATGTGAGTGGCACAGAAGAAGGTCAGACACAATGGAGAA
>VWZU01014202.1:129858-170418 GCA_013397095.1 Sterrhoptilus dennistouni | reverse complement strand
ACCGCTGAAGTGACTAGGAGCCTGCTGAGCATCAGAGGATAAATAGCAACTCGCAGGTGTGAGCGCGAACGTGCGCCGGGGGATTCGGGGGAGGGATGGTGTGTCGATGCATCTCTGAGCAGAAAACACCGTGTGTGTGTGTGCGTGTGCACAAACACTCCATTCTTTCAGATTTCGCTCCAGTCACAGCTGCTACACCTGCCCCACCCCTTGGCAGTGTGACCCTGCTTAGGGACAGGGGTGGGGAATCCCCATCCTGCTCCAGATATTTGGGACCGTCAGCTACGAACCCCGACCCACTGCCTCAAAACCGCAGGTTCCTGCCGGTTTATTGCTTTGTCCTTCTTCTCTCTACTCTTGCAAAAAGCTCCTGTAGCTCTGTCATTCCCACTTAGCCTTTTGTCCTCCCTGAGGCACCCCCAGGATTCTCCCACCTGCCAGAGCATCAAAGAAACTCACGGAGCGACCGCCGGTAGATCTGTCCTGCAGACAGCTCTCGCTTCAGATCTTCGCTGAGTAGCAGGAAGGGGTCATCTTCACCAGCATCCCTCACCTGGTGAAAGACCGAGGGCAAAAAGAGTCTGGGGCAAAGTGAAATGCAGCTCTGTCCCTGCGCCCCTCAAGAACAGGCACAGCACGTTACATCCCTGCTCCAGAAACAGTGCAGGCTGTGCAAGAACTCGGGCAGAAAGCTGCCAGCCTGCAGCAGTGGGAAAACAAACCTGGCATCTGAGAGGTGAGCCCAGCAGCTAAGTGCACTGAGAGTCCCTTAAATCCTCAGCATTATTGTTGAGCAAAAATAAATAGAGGGATAGTACAGAATACACGGGACTGATGCATTAATGTTACCCAGGTGGAAGTTTAATGCAGGAGAAGTGGGAATAGAAAAGGGAGAGAGAATAAAGCACAACGCTCAGAAGCTGAGGGCTACAAGTTAGAAGACAAAGCAGCTAAAAGCACAGCGAAGTGTTTAATCATGAGCCCTATCGCTCACCTCGAGGTATCTGGTTTCTCCCTTGGAGGCGGCCAGGAAGATGAGGACGAGGTGGCACTGGAGCTGCAAGGCAGACGGCATGCTGACACCTCCCCTGGCGGCCGTCCCCCTGCGGCCAAGTTTCCCCGGGTCTGTGCCGGTATGCAGGAGCCGCTGGGGTGTCTTGGAGCGACTCTTTTTATAGAGCTGTTGGGAGGGGAGGCACTTGGTCCCCGTACTGATAGGGTAACCCATGGTAACTGAATTCCTCTGGCGGTGACACAGTACGTGGGCATGACAAGGGTCCAAATTGCAGCCACAAATTTTCAAGACGGTTGAATTCCCCTCTCTGGCAGATGTCTCTCCTCCTTATCTGCCTGGTGGAATAGCTGAAAACCTCTGGGGAAGAGAGCCCATCCCTGTGTCTATGGGGCACTCACACACTGTGTTTTATTTCCAGTTACTCCAAAGCCAGCAACGAGGAGCATCCCTCCCTCCTCCTGGGGCAGTCCCGGGGTATTTGGGACCTGCAGGGCTTCCTGCAGACCTTCTGCTGCTTCTGCTGTGACACAGAGCTCTCTGCAGTGCCTGTGCCAGGTGCTTCCTGCTGGCCAGGCCTGGGTGGGCACCTCTGCATCCCAGGCAGGTTTGCACCCTGTGCCAGCATCCCTCCAGGGCTCTGCAGCAAGCACACAGCCAAAACCAGGCAGCCCTTCCCACCAAAGGCAGCTTTCATACAGAAATCAGGAAAACTTGGGCTTCCCAAGGGCACATTGGTCACAGAACTCCTGATACTGCTTCAGCCTTGATCTTCAAGTGAAACTTGAGAAAACCTTTAAAAGTTGAGCCTGTGAGTGAAAATTCGTAACTCTACAGAGTAGTAAAAATCAGGAACTCAGCAGAGGTATTAGGTGGACGGTATGTATCTGAAATCTATTGAAGTTCCTTGGGAATTACAAGCTTTGTTGGAAAACTGCAGGGTTTAGTCCCAGTTTGCATTAGAGGATGGCTGGAACATTAATCAGGGAGGTGAAGGTGTCTTGGAGACCATGAGGATCAGAAGGGGCTGCAGAGGACCCCAGCGTTACTTGCTATTCTTTTGCTCACTCTCTAAAGAGATTGATAAGGTTAAAATTATATCTTGATCCCTCCAATCCCTCCCTTAGAGGCATTTTGCAGAATGCAATCCAATCCCAAATTCTGGCTGCAGTGTCCCTGTTTGCCCTGCCAGTCCCCAGTTTATGCCTCAGACGCTGAGTCTTGAAGAATATCCAGTGCAGGGAGCTGGGGGCTCAGCTGCAGGGAGAGCTGCAGACTGAGCTTTGTGGGGCAGGAACCCAAGCCCAAAGGAAGAGTCTGTGGACTGCCAACCTTTAGAATTCCAGAAGGCCCAAGGACCTGTGGCAGGTCACCAGTCAGGTGATCAGACACCTGGAGACACAGCAAGAGTCAAAGACTCAGCTGGAAGATCACAGACCTTCACACACACAGACTGTGAGGGTGTAAAAGCCCAGGAGTTCTTTTGCTCAGCTTCCTTCTCTGGAGGCATCAGCTCAAGGTTTCTATTCTGTTGCTGCACCATTAAAAGATTACTTAAAGGAGGCAGAGGTCTGAGGCTCTGTTGTGGGAAACCTGGGTTTGAACCTGTGAGGAAAGCTGGTCTGCCTGAGTGTGGGGTATGTAGGGAGTTGAGTGGGGACCCCTCAAGCTCACTGGAGCTGCCTGCTGTGAAGGGATTAGGTCCCAGCAGACAAAGTCTCTGGTATGGGAGTGTGACTGCCTGAGTGCCTCCTGAATGGTCAGACTGGGACATTACCTTGTTGTGACTCCTTGGAGATCATCAGTGAAGGACAGCGTGTTTGATAGTGTGTGAATTTGTTACTGAAGATTTCAGATTTCAGATTATTTCAGAATTCAACTGCAAAAATTAGTGAAGGATTCATGGCACTGCAGCTAAAATATGACTCTGTTAAACTAGATGTGAGGTGATCTACACAGAATGAAACACTCCAGCAGTGATGACACTGTGCTTTAAACTCTTGCCTATGAATAGCTGAGATCTTAGCACAACATTCACCAGTGGAGGTGCCCAGAAAAACAGAAAGCTCCACAGTCTGGAGGACATCCTGGAGGATGAAGTAAGGGAACTGTCCTTCTCCAGTAAAAAAAAGTGGTGGGAGAGATATTAGGGGCCACCTCCATATCTGCTGTAATTTATTGCTCACCTATGATGACTTTGAAATTCCTATGCAACACCTTGGAGTTTGTTTTGACTGTACAAATATTCTGTGTAACATTGGTGCAAGAGCTGAACCCAGATTCCCTTTGCTGTTGATGCGGAACTTAATTTTAACAGAGGTGCTAAGTTGGTTTTTTCCCCAGTTTTCAGCTCTGGGCTCAGCAGGAGCTGATGAAGCACAATGACATCCTGACCAGCCTCATCACAAAGCCTCCTAGTGACTGAGATAACTCTCTGTGTCTTCAAACACGGGGCTTTCCTCAGCCCCCAGTCTCATATGCTTTCCTTTGTGCAGCTCTAAAGCCTGGGGAAGACAATTATTTGGGATGGAATAGGGAATTACACACAGAGATGCAGCTGCTGCTGCTGGCTGGGGCTCTGCTGGCTCAGGTGGAGCTCAGGCAGAGAGAGGCCCAAAAGGGACCACTCAAAGGGGAAAGAGGGAGTTGATCTCCCAGTCCTGTATCCCAGCTGCCAGACAGTGAGAGAGGATGTGAGTCCACCTTCTCACTCAGCTCTGCTGCCTCCTCAGTGTGTCACAGGTCCCCTTCCCCTCTGCCCTCCCTCTGCCTACTGCTGCACTACTTTTGTTAAAAGTCACTGGCAGAAACTGAGATTTTCAGGAGATGAGAATGTGAGTAACGAAGCAAAGAAAAATCGCTTTGAACTGGGTTCAAAACACCCCTGCAGCATTTCAGAAGGGAAAAGCACCTTCAATGTGATACAAACCCTTGGTGAATGAGGAGAGTGTAATTTTTCTTTCATGGAGTTGAGTCATGATAACACTCTGGAGGACAAAGTGTTTTGTTAATATTGAGTTGTTTAACACGGTCAAATGTGTTCCCAGTGACACCCTGCCACAGGCTAAATAATCCAGTTTATTGGCACCTTGATCTGCTAACAGCTGTAACAACTTAGACTGAGAGCAGCCCCTTTCACTGGCAGAAATGATGGAAAGCCATGATGAGAGTCTAGGCTGAGGGCAGGGCATCACTTGCTCTGTTCTGTGCAGCTCAGGATGGTGTTGTTTGGGCACCCCAGCCTTTGTAGAGCCTTGGGCTGTTAAAGCAGTGCTCATGGGTGGGCTTTTCAGGAATGTGCTTTGGAGGACCTGCCTTCCCCACTCCTGCTTGAAGCTTGTAGGTGTCTTGTCAACTATTATAGAAAAAGAAGAAATCCCAGCTATAGTAAGAAGTGGAGAAAATCAAGCTGAATAAAGACAGTAGTAAACAAACTCTGTTTACTCTCCCCCACAGTGATCAAATAATGTTCTGTCCTACAATAGAGATGGTAAATGCAGCTTCTTCTGAAAAGAAAAAGTAGGTTTTACAGGAAGAATACACAGGAAGTGCTCAATAGTGAGATTTCTTAGTGAGAAGTGCTTGATACGATCCCTAGGGATCCCTCCCTGTAGCAAAGAGGGCTCAGGTGTTATGAACCCTTTCTGCTCTCAGAAAGAGTCCTGTGGGTGGCCAGCTCCAGCTCATTAGCACAGCTCTTCTTACTCCTCAGCTCCAGCCTGACTTCTTGCACGAGTGGCTTGAGCAGAACAAACCTCTCTCTAGCATCAGGATCTTAAATGTGAGTTAATATTTCCTGTTTGGACACAATCCCAAGCAAACTCCACACCACAGGGGTCAGCCTGGCTGCTGCATGTCCCATGGGGGCTCCCCTGCTTGATTTGGTGGTTTCTTGAACTGAGAGGAGCAGCAGTGAGAGTGCATCTGCTCCAGTGGAGAGGAGCAGTCCTGCCTCAGCCACTCTGTCCTCAGCTGTTCATGCTGATTCCTCATTGCTGCTCAGTGCTGGCTGAAGAGATGCCATGTGGGGTCATGCACAGTGTGAGACATCTGACTGGACTTTAAACTTCGTATCTTGTCAGCTGTTAAACATTGTGCTGAGCTGCATGTATTTCCCTTCTGCTCTTTCCCACTCTGACAATTCATTCAGGGGTTAGCTTTTAATTTCCTTCACAGTGTCTGGGAGACACAATGCTAGTCATTCCTGCTTTTTTATCATGTGGCTGCAGGTCTCATACCAATATCAGTGTCTTTGAAGAGCAGGAGGCTGTTGCACATCACTTCTAGTTTATTATACATGTTCAGCTGTTTGTGAACTGTTTGTGAATCATTCAATATACTGTTTCTGAACAAGATTGGTGAGCCCAGGTTAAGGTGAGAAAGAAATCTGGTGTCTCTATAGTGTCACAAATGCTACAGTGAAGGCTAAATTCTTTGCCCCATCTTTGCTAAATCACTATCAGTCACTGCTTTGAGATAACACCACAAAAAGGAAAGCAGGAGGAGGGCTGTACAGCAAATCACAGTCCTGAATGCCATTAGGAAACCATGTCTTGATACAGACATGCCCAAGATTTCATCTCAAACTCTGTCCGAGCCAAAGACAAATATGTAAGAAGCTCCTGTTCCTGGCTCAGTTTTTAAGCACCTGGACTATGGATATACAATAAGAAAGATGGAATTCAGCATGGCTAGAGTAAGTAAATTGACCCTGTCAATGGTTTGAGATATGTCCTTTTTCAAGAACCCAATCAGAGTTGCAATGACAGCTGAAGGAGAGCATTTCTGACAGCAGAAACACAAAGTCTGAGATCACATTTTGTGCTTTAATCCTTTACTCTTGTGTTTGTTTCAGTATCAGGCAGGTGTCCCAACAGTCCATGCTCCAACCTGAGCCCAAGACTCCTCTCTCTGTAATCTGTGGGCATCTCCATCACTGAATTCTGTTGCTACCTGTGCCTCAGCTTCCTGCCTCTCCCAAACCTCACCACACATCTCTCTGTAACACCACTTCTATTACTTCTCTCTGTGTGTGTTTAAATTGGCTTTAAATAGAGCTGAAGTTTCCATAAGGTGAAATAAGAGTAGCTAGTTAACTCTGGGCAGTTTGACACAAGAGATTGTGTGATTTGTCACATTAAGTGGCTTAGAGGGATGACAAACCCATGTGATTTATGAACTGGGAGCCTATCAGCATCATGCAGGCTCGATGATAAGTGTTGCATTAACTCTATTTATGGCATTGGCTAAAAGAAAAGATTGTGAAACTCGCAGTTTAGCGGGGTTACAAATAATCAAGCAAACATTATATTCAGACACTGAGATTACCCTGAGGGCGGTTATCACTACCAGCTCTGCCTGTGAGTCAACCACCATCTACACAAAGCAGTCAGGGCCAAGAAGTGGGAGAAAAGTTGTTTTGGTTCTTTTTTCCCCCAGGAAGGAGAAAAGAGATATCAGAATGGGTGACTGGGAAAAGCACATGGAACCACAAGCTCTGGTGTTAGGAGAGGTGCCAGATGTTTGTTGAGTTGTTTAGTTTTACTGTGGACTTTACTCCTCTGTGGATCCTCTAAAGAGAATCTCCTCTCTCAAGGGTTGCTGCAGGAAGGCATCAACACCAGAGCTGCACACAGGTGTCAGCATGGTCCCCAGGCAGCCTCTTTGATCCCATCATATTTGCCTTTGCCAGCTGCAGCAGCTGTTCTGATCAGAACTGGTGCCCTTGCAGAAGAACAGTCTCTTTTCCTTGCAGAAGAACAGTCTCTTTTCCAACACATGGCACAGTTACTGCATCCGGACTTTGCTTGGAAGTGTGACCCTCACAGCCCAGATCACATCCTATTCTAGATCTCCTTTTCCAAAGCTACAACTTTCTCCCAGTGACCCTTCCCAAAGCAACAGCCCCTGTTCCTTCTCTCCCAAACTTCCTGTTCAGCTTGGGGCTACTAGAACATTTGTCACTTTGTTTTCAATGCTGAGCCAGTTAATTACACAGAATATAATCTCAGATGTGTTGAGAAACCCCTGCATTTCTGTACATCATGTTCCAAAATTTGTTTAATCCTGGAAGAACAAACTTTATCTTTGACAAAGCACTACTTTCATAAGTGACATTTTAAGATATTTTGACGTTTTTTTATCCAAGAAGGACAAGTTTCTTTCTTAGCTGAAGTGACTCTCCCTGAGGAGAACCATTCTCCTGCAGAAAAAACTGTAATTCAACACAATTCTGGTAGTGTTAGACATCACAGTAATGGACCCAGCTTCAGAAACGCTGTGAACTGTTACACAATTCAGGCAGTCAGTATGAGTCAGATAAGAGATGTCAGCATACCCAACATAATGGTATATTTATCCTTTCAACTGCTCCCTCTCCGTAGTCCTTTGTTTTCCATGGATTCCTTACCAGTCATCTCCAGTACTGGGCAGCCTGCAGTGCCAGTTTGATCAGTTTGGCTCCAAATGCTTTTAGGTGAAAGCACAGGAATATCTTGTGTTAGTGTAAAAATCACATGTGTTGGAGGACCTTGAGATCACCCGTTCAGCATTTTTCCACCTCCTGAAGTCTAAAGGCAGCTTCACGTTTGATAGCAATGTCACAGAGCACCTTTAGCTCAAGTGCAGTAATGGCTTTTTCATTTCAAACATAAATTATTCTCCTTCTTGCAATACTACTTCTAGGGCATCAAAAATTATCTAAAAAACCCCTTCCCCTGAGAGAGAGGTTTTTCCTAAAACTGTAGAATTAGGTCATTAGTGCAAGGGCAAAACCAGTTCTGCTTTTATCTACCCAAGGCATCAATAGTTCAGTAGGATGGAACTCTCCTTCCCTGTGTCCCATCCAGACACATCCCCCAGCCACAGGAGTCTGTTTGCTACTGCCACTTGATGTCCCCAGCCAGAGCTGAGGAATTTACATCTTTCTGCACCATTCTCAACTTCTCACCAATTTTCTACTCCAAAAAGCCAGTCTTGAGTAGTGCTCCAGGTGGTTCAGTTGCCTTTCTGCCCTTTGTGACTTGTTCTACATATTGATCTACAGATTTTTTCCTGCCATAACTTTATTCTATAGTGCTTTTCTGAGTTCATGCAGCTACTGGGAACGCAAAATCAAAGCAATACATGGATTTCTAAGGCAGAGTCCACCGACAGATATTTGAAAACTATACTATGATGATTGATCTACACCCCATGCAGTCAACAGGAACTGAGAGGGCAGCTTAGAATTTAAAGCAAATGGGTAACAAGAACATTTCCCACTGATTTTCCCCCAAAGACCTGGGTTCTGAGAGCAACTACTTCCATCTTCCTCTTTGCTGTCTTGTTGCAATATTTGCAGTTTTACAGACATGTCCTTATTTAGCCAACCAGCTTATAGAAACACAACTTTCCATTGAAGGCTAATTTAGAGTCTCAAGCACATGTTCTCAGCTGCTGCAAAATTATGCCACTGAGTGCAATAGGCTCTGTCATTTTACATCAGCTGAGAATCTGCTTGCAAGGGCAAAATAAGTGGATGCAGCTGCAGTTCTCTTCCTTGGGAGTTGCCCCTTATACACAACTGATAGCAGGTGGCTGAGAGTTGGTATTTAAAAATGACAAGTTTTTTTGGTATTTCTTTTCTTTTTTAAATATTTCTGCTGAAGTTCATTCATGTGCTCTCTTGGATGGCTGCCTGGGATCTATAGCCCACCATCCTCCAGCTTAGAGGAGAGGATGTGGACAGAATTAATTTCAAAAACGGATTTCCAGATCCTAAATTAAACATTCTCTCTCATGCCGTATCATGTGGCAGAAGAAAGATAAAATTGAAAATGTGACCCCTTTTTTCTTCAAATAATACAGTGCTATTCAACAGACTTAATTATCCCTAAAGACACATGCCATAATTGATGGCCTGTCAGTCAAAGTCCTTATTAGACATGCACATGATGTCACATCACAGTCTAAATCTTACTCTAAATCTAAATCTTCCTGCCAGTCAAAAATCTTTATATAGATTAATCTGATTTCAGATACAAGTTTTGTGTGTGACCTTTTACCCAACCTTTTCAAGGCTGTGATCAGAGAGGAGCTGTATCTTTTATATATGCTGCTGAGCTGGTATGATGGACTCTGGGCTGTCCCTGAGAGTTTTTCTCCTCTCCTTGCCCTATTTTATGCTGCAGCATGGAGCCTGAAAAAGGGGTCTGCCTTGGGTGGCTGAGGGACACTGACACAATTGGTAGACAGCAATTAATAACTGGCTACTGGAAACATCACCTGTTCTGCTGGAGTCTCCTGAGGTCACTTCTCTTTCCCTTCCCACAACCTCAGCCAACTTTATCTCTCATCTTTATAGGGAGAACACAATGTTGTGGAAGGTTGTTACCCCATTGTACTTGACACCTTCTGCACTGCTTGGGATTATTATCCCATTGCACTTCCACTGAAGGGTGGGAAAGGTGATTCCTTCCTGCTGCACCCAGCTGGTAAGTCACAGCCTGGAGGCACAGCTCCACTGCAAACTCCTTGTCTGCACTGGTGGTGTCATACACAGCTCTTCAGGACTGGTAGCTGGATAACAAATCTGAAGAAGTTATAAATTTACTAATAGGTAACACATCAAGCTTTGTGTTGCCAGTTGCACTGGCACTTCAAGTCTCTTTTGAACTGAAATAAAAGCAAATGGCAGAGGTTGAGGCTTTCAAGATAATGGAATTTATCTTCTGCAAATCTGCTCTTTAGATGTCAAGCAAAGCAATTTCATAATACATAGAAAAGATCTTGTCTGGCATTGTTGTGTTTTTATTGGTCTTTGATAGAACTTGAAAATATTAGGCCGTGTTTTGGTGTTCAGTTTTCTATAGGTTTTTCAGACAGCCTGATAAAACAAGTGGAAAAATGTCTGTGATTAGACATCATTTCTAAAGCTGAGGCACTCTGGAGAAAGCCACACAGCAAGCTTGATCTGCATGTAAAACCTCAAAGTGCTACCTAGATTCATGAACTACAGAAAGACTTGAAGCCAACAGGAAAATGTCAGTAAATAATAAGAAAAAATTCCTGTCTTCAGGTTTGGAGGAGAGAGGGAAAGCCCAAAATGTTCATGTCTGCAGGATGTTGTGTTCATAGTGAGGTTGGCCTTGCATGCACCACCTTGCATAGCCAATGTAAGTGGCTTTAGTTCAATTTTCCTTCCTGAGGAGTGCTTACAGAGCAGAGGATTGCTCACAGTTGTTTCTGGCTCAGAGGCAATGCAAAACTTTCAGGTGATCTTCATACATCTTTCTTAGAAGTGATGTCTGCTAATGGAACATTGGGTGGCTCTGGCAGGAGAGGAGGGGGAGAGGGACACTGGTGCAGTGGGTCACCCCATAGTTACTCCAAGAATAGGATGGCTAGTCTTACCCCAGGGCCCCATATTGTGTGAAGACTTTGTGCGTTTGAACTTTTGGATGTGTTTTTTTGCATTTTCTTACTTTTCTGCTTGGTTTGTACAAAAAGGTTACTTCTGACAGAGCAGACAGACTTTAACATTTGTCCTTGCAGTTAAAGCAGAGACAAGAAACACCTAACAAGACAAGCCAAAAACAATGGCTTATGAGTTTTTATAAAACTTTGTTGGAAAAAGGATCAATCGAAAGGATTGATCTTGAAAAAGATCAATCATCATTCTGCTCTGATTGACCCACAGCTCATCTGCAAGTAAGCCCCTTCCACGGAGCACTTAGGATGCACAGGATCCCTGGTAAATTCAGCTGATGAGATTGACCCTTCCTGCCTGACTGCAGGGGAATATTGTTGCTGCCAGCTGTGACCTGGCATAATTCTGCTGTGCACATGGTCTGCTACATGTACAAGGATTTGTCAGGGATGGGCAGAGGGTTTATGAACTTTCTGGAGCTTCTTTCCAGAAAGCTTCTTTCCAGAAATCTTCTTTCCAGAAAGCTTCTTGTTCAAATTTTTTAAAGAAGAAGCTGTTTTTTTACTGGGATAATCTTACTCCTTTTAGCTTGGAATTGAAGCTTTAGACTGCTCCTCTTTCACTCCTCCTTGGAGGACAGGAAACCATAAAAATGTTAATGTTTTCTGGCTGATACTTTTGCCATCCTTGTCCAACACTTGCAATGATGTTGCAGTGCCTGACATTAAAGGGGACAAAAAGTTGTCCAGTTGTTGCCAGTTTTACTTTTGTACTTTCTGTTGTGTTGATCTAGAAGATATCTTGTGAATCCTGTATAAATTGTCACTGAAGCGTTAAAGCATGCTGTGGCTCTGTCAACATTGCAAAGTTTGCTTTTCTTCTGGGATATCATAATTTGGTGGTGTCCCCCTTCTTAGGATGATGTCTGCCCTTTGTTACATTTGTTACACCCCGTAGAATCTCCTGCTTATAATAAATTAGATATTTTTTAAACCATATGTAATTTCATACAAATGTAGTAGTTTGCTAAATGATGTTTGGAGGCAAGTGAAACATTCCTCAATGTTGCCTGGCAGGGCACATCTTCATTGGGGAGTGGTTTTTTAATAATCTCTTACACGAACAGAAAAGGTTCATTTAATTCAGATGACCTTTATTATAGTTTGAAGTTACCAACAAAATAACGAGGAAATAAGAGAGCTCTCCATGAAGGAAAAAAAAGCCACAATATCCTGCCGCTGAGGACTTGCAGGGCTTCAGAAGTATGCTTAATTCAAACAGGAGTGTGTAAACACTCTTAACCCAAGAGCAAGCTGACACTGGAAGGGGTTGCCCAATTCTCTCTTTGCCTGGCCGTGGGGTCCAGGGAACCCCTACTTTCATACAGTAAGATGAAATAATCTTTTTTCCATAAGA
Organism: Sterrhoptilus dennistouni; assembly: GCA_013397095.1. Classification (NCBI taxonomy): domain Eukaryota; kingdom Metazoa; phylum Chordata; class Aves; order Passeriformes; family Zosteropidae; genus Sterrhoptilus; species Sterrhoptilus dennistouni. The sequence continues at coordinate 158,581 of VWZU01014202.1, read as the reverse complement.
TGACTCACATTCCAAAGTTGCACCCTGGAATTTCATCACTAAATCCTCCACAAGTGGTCCTAAAAGGCCTCCTTTTAACCATGCCAGAGTAGAGAAAGCAGAAGGCATTTACACATTTCCCCAAAAGACCCAGTACTTCCACCAGCCCTCCAAGCAGTTTGCTGACTAAATCCTCTATGCATTTGAATAATTTATGGTAAATTCATTTATGCCAAGTGAGGAGGTTGACTACTGGGATGCAGCAATGCCAACAGAACAAAATTGAAGCTGGAGACATGGAGGAAATGAACCCACAACAATGGCAAGCTGTATTGTGTGCTCCTGCAGCAAGAGACAGCTGTGGCCACATCTGAAATATGAATGTGGGGAGCAGCAGCTAAAAAAAGTTTTAGAACAAGCAGAGATGAGCTAAAAAGAATCTGCTAGTTTTGAGCTGCAAAGTAAGATTATTATGAAATGTCTGAAAACTAAAATTGCAAGTGTTATGTCTAACTCCAATTTTTTTCCATTCAGAAAAACGAATATTCATACTTATATTCAGAAAGAATACAAGTAACATGCCTGTGCCTTTTACTTTCCACTGACATTGAAGAAATAGAAGTGTCAACTCATGCCAAATGATCTGTCACCCCGAGCCCTTGGCCTGGGCAACTGATGAAGGCATGTTACAGATGCATGGAGTGCAAAGGCTGGAAATATTAAAAGCCACATCTCAAGTAGTGTAAGCTGGCTGTGGTCCAGCTTACACCAGCTGCTGATTAGTTCCATAAATGTCTTAGAGCAGTAACAGTTGGAGGGATGATGGTTTGCTAAACACCAATGAAGGCTGCCTAACTAGGCATGCTTTGCTTGCATTTGTGACCAGGAGATTGATTACACTGAGGACTTTTAGAATTCCTCCCTCCTTAGCTGTTCTTCAAAGAAATCATTACATGCCACAGTCAAAGCAGCAACCAGAGTGACAAATTCATTAAAATCCACTTCATTGTCCTGATTGGAGTCCAGGTCATTCATAATTTTATCCACCAGGAGGGGGTCCTTCTGGCCCTAGGGAGAAAGAAAAAGTGACTTAGCTGTGCAGATTTTGAATTTGCAATTTTGACACGCCCAGCACCACTATGTTACAAAGCTGGTGTTATTAAATAAAAGGCTGCATCAAATATGCACCTGAACAGTAATACAGTCACTGCAGTCATTCTAGTCACTACAACATCAGAAACTAAAGACAGTGCAGCCCTCATAAGGTACTGAACAGGCACTGAAATGAATCAAACAGATTTTAGGAGATACTGAACATGGATCTCTTTTGTCAAGATGGATCTGTAAAGTGCATTTCTCTGTATCACCCCTTGACAAACAGTGCTTAGCTTTCCAACAGAATACTTATAAATGGTCATAGTATGTATCCATTCATCACATTCAGAAGATCTCTGGTTGGCAAACAACCGTCCTACTCAGTGGGAGAAAGAATAGTGAATCTCTAAATAATGAATCAATAGCCAAGAGTAAAAGAAAATCCAATTCAAGGAAATGGATACAATGCAAAGAAAAACCTGCTGCTGGTCAGAGGGTCCACAATAATTTTTCCAGCTAAGAGGATACATGAAAACATTATTTTTAAAGCTTATGATTCCATAAAAGCATCCATGCTGTGTAATGTAGAACATAACAAACATGCAAAGAGGTATTCAAATCAGCAGCTGATTATTGAAAGGATTTTCTTAGCACTTCTCTGCAGGGCACACAAGCAGCAGCACTGTGTGGCCAGTGTGCACAAGCTACTTTCCTGTCTCATGAGAACTGGTTGCTACACTTAATTCTTCAATGGACTTATCTATACCCTATTATTAAAAATAGACAAAAAAACCCTAAATAGTTGACCATTTTTTAGTATGGATCTTTTTACTGTTTCTAGGCTGGCCTGGCCCTCCTGCTCTAAAACACTGTGGAATTTGCAAAGCACCAGTGCCCATCTCTGCTGCCAGTGGTACATGGGAGGGAACTGGGGCTCAACCACCCTCTGAAAACATATTTCTCAAATGGGACATTTGGCATCATATTCTTCTGGTCAACTCCACAAAGAACTGTTGTCTGAGAGGCTGTGACAGGATGGGCCTTGCACAAGGAGGTGCTATTCCTGTCCAAGCACTTGCTTAACCCACCCATGATACAGTCACTCAGGAGGTTCAAAAGCTGCATCTTACTGAAAGGAAGTCGGTGAGCTCACTGGTGAGAAGCTCCTTGAGTTCTCCTTTACTGAGCTTGTATCTGTCTCCTTCTTTGCCAGAGTAGTGGTAGAAAATCCTAATCAAAGTGTCCATTGCATCCTCCAGTGGAGTGGTCATAGCAGTGAGCAGGAAAGCTGTGGGGCAAAGACACATCACTGACATTGCACAGGAGTCAAAACAAAGGCCAGTCTCTGGGAAGGGAAGGACAGACATACAAAGACAGAGGTTGTTACCAGTACTGAAAATTTAGGCTTTCAGTTGATCCATCCTGTTACCTGTGTGTGAACAAGGATGGACTGTAATAAAAAATCCCCATTGTCCTGAACTCATAAGAAATTGCTTCAAAAAGGTAAATGGAAAGAAAGGATTTTTATTTAAGAAAATGATCTATTGTGGTCCATTTTATGATACTGCTGCAAAAGAAAACCTTTTGTACCCATACCTGAAAACACAGGAAAAATGCAAGCATACCTTTCAACCTGCTAATGTAAAATTTTTTATGAAGAAAATATCTCCAGCAAATTCCATCTGCAAAAGTGAAAGTGCCTTTATACAGAAAGCTCCACACCAGTTTAAAGGTGGTCAGAGGAAGATCACCCACAATAAAAGTATCATCTGTCAATTTATTTGGTCATGTTTGCTTGGACTGAGCCTTTTTCCTATAAATTGCCTGCAGTAAACAGGTGTGAGCTGGTCACTCCCTCTTATTGAGCATACAGTGAGAAGGTACACAGTGAAGCAACACAGAAAATAGATGGAAATGCAATTACTTGCAAAATAGTGTACTCAAAAAGTAACCGAGAGTAGAAATCAAGTGTAAGTGAAACATGATGTTGAATAAGCCCTGAAGAAAGAGTAAAAACCAGAATACACTTCAGGGTAGGATTGGAGTCCTGAGCAATATCATCATGCAGAGGTTAAGACTTACCTGCTTTACAGGCTAGTAGATGTGTGTGCAAGGAAATGCCCAGATTCAGGGAAGATGATGGTCCCCTTCCTTTCAAAACCCACCCACAGGGCTCTTGTTTATCAGGCTGAGAGGATGGATTACACAAACAGAGACAGAGGTATAATTGCCACAGGGATGTCACAGGTCTTCTGTTTCCCTCTGCATTTGCCTGCTCTGTTCAATAAAAGACTCTTGCTGTAACTGGGTCACTAAAATATTCACCAGGCAGAGTAAAGGCTGCATTTGGAACACGTGGGATACTTCTTGTCATTTGACCTTTTACAAATACTCCCATTCAAGGCCTTGAAGGTCAAAATTAGAAAATGCTAACAATCACCAAGTAGATATAAAACAGCTTTCCACCATTTTTAAAAGAACACTTTCTAATCTGTCTTTCAGCATTTCTACAGTCCAAGTGCCTCAATGCTGGCAGCCAGAATTCAGAGGTACCTGGGCACATGGGGGTAGGCTTGTAGGTGAGTTTGCCACATACCCCATGAGACATCTACTTTAATTGTCAGTTATCTCCATAGACCTAAAACATTATCTCTTGCCAAATTAAATTCTTGCTGTAGTAAATGTACCCTCAGAAGGAAATCAGAGAGCCAGTTTCAGTGGAAGGTGTGCCTGGAATTACCCTGTACACTAAACAACAGTCTTGGCTTCATTTTTACAGTTCTGCACAAAAACTATAGTACAGCATCTCTTGCTGAACAAACGACCTTGCCTCAGAAGGACAATAAGTGAGCTCTGCCCCAGCCCCAGGAATTCTTGACACTGGGAGTGATGGCTGAGGGATGAAGGAAGGAGCAGCTTCGCTGTGGTAGTGCCCTACTTACCTGCCAAAATAACAAATAACCAGAGTTTTCATGGCAGACACATGAAACAGACAACTGCTTTTGGGTTTGATTGAAGGTTTATTTTCCCTCAACAAAGCCTTGTACCTGCTGCACACACATGCCCAGTGAGCACAACTGTGGAGATGAACAGGGCACAGAGCTGCAGCTCCTTCTTTGTTTCATTCCAGCCACAGGGAAAGACGATGAGGTGGGCATTGTTTTTAGCTCTGAAATCCTCCAAGAACTCCTAATTCTGACTACTACCATATATCTCAGCCCACACCGCTGTCTGCCTCTTGTACATTCAGATATAATTCTTCTGCCTCTGTTGCTGTGACAAGTCTCCACAACCTGGGGTTCTTGTGTGGACTTCTGGGGAAAAAGGGAGGGAAGAAGAGGGGGTGGAACACATGAAAATACTGGATTTCAGTGGTAAGGGAAGTGATCATGTGTAAAGTGTCACTTCCAAAATAGGCTGACTCTTCTGGCTAGAGATCCCTGTGGCATGCACAGTGCTGTGTGCAGGGCACACACCTCCAGCTCCCATCCCTGTGGCCAGGAGCACTCACCAGGAAAGGAGTGTCCTGGTTTGTAGTGTAGGATGTGCACAAAGTATTTATTCTATCACCATCTCCATGACCTGTTGAAACCAGGTGGGGGCGTGTTTTCCCAGGCCCCCTTCCTTTAGGGTGTCTTCTGCTAATGGCCCATCAATGCCTGGCCCATGACTCACAGGTAACCCCCTCCAGGAGTTATCTCTGTTTAATGGGCCATCAAGGACCCACTTCACAACTCATCATCCCATTGTGAGATGCTCTGCCCAGGGGGAGGAGCCAAGCATTCTCACCTGGATATAATCTGGGATTTGGGACAGTACAAGTACAAGGACAGTGGATTCCCAGNATCCTGCTCAGCTTGTATTCTGACTCTGTCAGTGGTCTTTTGTATTATTGCATTTATTTTATTTTACTTTTTACCTTTCTTCTTATTAAATTGTATTTCTGACTTGAAGCCTCTCACTCATTTTGCTTTCAAACCACAACAAGGAGAAAGCCAGTGCTGCTCAGGGAATTATTATAAAAGGTTAAGGTAGAAACCAAAAGAACAAGAGGAACATATCTCTCCTGGGATCAGAGAAGAGAGAGGAGGAGAGTTGCTCTCTATACCTCTTCTGTATTTGGAGAAAGCTCATGGGTGTCTGGTTTTTGTGCAGGAGTTGTCCCTGTGCTCCTGTCCTGTAAAAACTGGGATCTAACTGTATCATATAGAGCATATAAGAGAAGAACAGGAGTGATATGAGGCACAGCACATCCCTCCCACTCAGTTCTGGGAATCCTCTGTGTCTGCAGAAGAGAAGAAAAAGCACAGAGCCCCTTATGTAGCTGCAGCCACAGGATTCTCTTTTGCCTGTGATTCACTAATGATTGTAACTATTGCTCAGAAATATTATCCAGATAAACATCAAAATTGTTTTTTGTTGTTTGATTTATTGATTGTTTTTTATTGTTGGATTTATGTGGGTTTTTCCAACTTATTCAACAGCAGCTTCACCCAGAAACAGAAAAAACCCCACAGCTGACTCAATATACAAGCATTAAATCCTTCTGTTTGCCTACATATTATTACACTGGTCCTCTGGCTAATGAATATTGCAAATTAATTGTCTAAGCAGAGTCTTCAGGAGGTACAACTCCAGGAAGCAGGTGTAAACTTTCAGAGCTGCCATCCTCAGGACAGAAGAAAGAAGGGTTTCCTCTATTATCTCCAGAACATCAGCTCAATAATTTATATAGTGATACAATACGTACAGGCTCTTTCTACAGCTAATTTCACTCCAGCTAATTGTGCAAGGAACCTTCTTTTCCAAGCTAGTGGGTGACATACACAGGGAACAGCTGCACTAAATTGTTTGTCAAGGGGTTCATGCAATTTGCTGTGTCCAGTCCTTTCCTTTCTGCCCAGGAAAATCCTGCCAGTGGCTCCAGTGACAGCAGATGTCTCACAACTTCCATGAAGCCAAGTCCCAGCAGTGTCTACTCAAAATTCATGATTATCGTTCAACTGTTATATACTTCCTCACCCAACACTCCAGCACAATCTGATTTAGTATGTTATCCAGTTGGCACTGAAGATAACTAAAATCAGCACAGACTGCAAAACAGTTCATATCAGGCCAAGACCTGACCCTGTGTCAGCAAACACCATTCTCCCATCGGTACTCACCCTGCACTCTGGTTTCCAGCAGGTTAAGCACAGGAGCAGCACCAGAAGTGGCTGACAGAGAATGTAGGGCTGCCTGTAGAGGTGGTGAAGGATGGTGCCTTCCTCATTCTGCCCAAATTTTGTCCATCAGACCCTGCCAAATCACTGCAGTTTTGGTGGGAAAGAACCTCTGGAAGTGCTTAGTCCTGCCTGCTCAAAGCTGGATAATCTCCAGCATCAGACTAGAGAGACACAGTTTTGTTCAGGTAAATATTAAAAACCTCCAAGGATGGAGATTCCTGCATAACCTGCTCAGGTGTTGCACTATCTCCCTGGGGAAGACAGCTGCCCTGATATCCAGTCTGGGCATCCCAAGGTACAGTTGTGAGCATTGGGCCTTTTTGCACCACAAAGCACTACCATAACTACTTCAACTTTATAAATTACATTCAAATAGTCTTGACTCTTCACTCAAATTCAAAAATAAATTTGGAACAGTCTATCCCCCTGATTCACCCAATCTGTTTCCATGTTTTACTGTCCCTTTCATATTATGTCTTTGACCCTTATACACTTTTCCAAGTGCCCCTTTCCATGAGTATTTCAACATTAAAGTGAGCACTGTGAAAGTGATAGTTGTCAGAAGGGGAAGGGGCAGAGTTTTCACCTGGCTTGGCACAAATAGACCATAAGACCGAATTCTGCCATCTTTTCTCAAGCAAGGGATAGATTTAGGGTAGCTAGGCTTACACAATGAGTCAGTCACTGTGACTTCCAGGAGATGATCAGAGGGATGTAGTACCTCTCCTGTGAGGACAAGCTGAGAGACTTGCAGTCATTCAGCCTGGAGAAGAGAAAGCTCCAGGGTGATGTAACTTTGGACTTCCAGTACCTAAAGTGAGCTGATAAGAAGGCTGGAGAGGGACTTGTACAAGAGCATGTGGTGACAGAACAAGGGATAATGGCTGCAAACTGACAGAGGTTTGGTTTACATTTGATATTTCATTTGATATATACCTTCTATTCTTTTCTGAGAGGGTGGTGGGACACTGGAACAGCTTGCCCAGAGAAACCGTGGATGTCCCATCCCTGGAAGTGTTCAAGGCCAGGCTGGATGGAGCTTTGGGAAACCTGGTCTAGTGGAAGGCATCCCTGGCCACTGCAGATGAATTGGAGCCAGGTGATCCTTAAGGTGCCTTACAAACCAAAGCTTTCTGTGATTCTGTGGTTTCACTGGAGGCTGTTGAGAGAAAGGCAGGTTGTTCCTCGCCCTGTAAATCTGAGATAGGACCCAACATGCAGGACTGTTTCCTTTTTATTTCAGTTAGGGTAGTGTAAACATACACCCAGCTGGGAGGCTTTATGGTACTGTTCCTCCCCTCCTACTTGGAGATGGGACAGTCAGACCATGGGCAGAAAATCTTATCGCTGATCTCTGCTCCTAAAAACATGAGCAGGGTTCTGACTTGCTTGAAAATAGTTGGTTTTTGACATAGGTCAGCAGTCTTCTTTCTCCACAGCTGGGAAGGAGCTTTTCTTATTCACCAGGGTTTTTCCTTGATCTCTCTTTAAGACAACATGACACATGCTCCCTTTAAGCCAGAGTAGTTTATAAAGTGCCACTCTAAGCCATAGTGAAATACTACTCAGCTTAAGTGTGAGAATCTTGTACTTAGGGCATCTGGCTTTCAACATTTGCCAGAATGCATATGGGGAACATTTTCTCAAAAGTAATTATTGTGCTGGGAAAGGCAAGTCAGCCTCCCACCCACATCCTGTCATTATTTATTTTTCCCAAACTCACATAGCTCTCCGTATGCACATATTTTGAATCAGTGTTGTAGCCCCAAAGCAGGAAAAGGTGAGATGAGAAGCAAAACTGCAAGGCACATGAGGACATTTCTACTACACAATAAAAATCCTATATTGGATTAGAATCTGTATTAGACTAATGGTATTAAATAGATTAAGGAGTTCATGGGACTTACATTTGAGTCAGAAGTTCTTGTTAAATTATAATGAGCATTTTCTCACTTTAGGATTGTTGGATTGTTAGCATTTTCATTGGTGGTTTGTTTCCATATCTGGATGGCTGGTTGATCTATTCATTTACATAAGGAATGTCTCCCTCCCCTGCAGGTTCCAGCTCACATCTTCAAAGCTGTTTTAAATGCTGTGATCCCATAGGCAGCAGAAGAGCAAAGAACAGTTAAATGTCTTGCTAGTGGCTTTTACCACCTGGATTTGGTGGTTTGCTCCCTAGGTATCTTTTTAAATGGGTTACACTTCAAGGGCTGCCCAAATGATGTGTGTCCTTATATTCTCTGTTGAGTCCTGTCTTGAACAAGCTACAGATCTCTTTTCCAAATACATAAGTGACTTTTTCACTGAACTGTCCAGATCATTGAACCCTGCTTGTTCCCATAGTGGTCATTTCTCTTGTGATACCCACTTAGGACAGAAATTGGAACACTGTCTGTGTTTGAGGTACTGACTTCAGTTACCACTTTCTGCTTTCCTGTCCTCCTTATAGAAAATTGCTCACCATTTCTTATGTCTGTGAGCAACCATCCTGTGAAGGCAACATCTATTGTATATGAACGTACTGTTATCTGTAAAACAGTGTAGAAAACTTTCATTAACACTAAACTGGAGTGTAGAAGTATTTCTGGCTACAGTTCTTTCTTCCACTTATGCCTCTGAAGCAGACATGTTTATCCAGCTGTGTATGAGCCCATCTATCTATGCCTAGGAAGGACACCAAAATAGTGCAAAATATCTTGGTGTAGACAGAGAGTGGGAGCCAGTTGTGCCCCAAGTAGTGGCAGAGGGTCCTGTTACAGAGCAGCCTGGTAACCAGAGACCACACAGCCAGTGCCAGCTGGCTGGGGCAGCTCACATTACAGCTGGTACTTGGCAGTACATCACCATCTGGACAAAGCCAGGACACTCATTCCCCTTGTGTTAGACCTGCTGATCAATAGGGCAAACCCATCCCATGGAGATGCAGTGGTTCTGACTGACTCATTTTTTTTCCTAATTCAAACTCGTGTCAACATGCAGCAGTCTTCATTCTAATTCACTCCAATGACCAGTTCCTTCCACAAGGTTTTTGCAGCTAGGTTCAGGTTATGTTTCATAATTGTTGGGACGTGTCCTTCCAGGGGGTGGTCCTGTGTTCCAGCATGGTGAGAAAGGCACCTACCAAGTTGCAGTGGTAACAAAATCTTACATAGATTTTCCATGGTACTAGGTGGATTCTTGAGTTATTCTTGCCTCAGTTCCTCCTTCCTGGTGTCCAAATATTAATACTTGGAAAAGCAGCAGCTGCTGCTTTGGGAATGGGACTCCAGAGCCTTCTATGACTAGCTCTCTGTTGCTGAAGGAGTATCTCTAAGCAGTGAGGGCTCCTGGCCCATGGAATTACACATTGGTACATGTGTTTGGCCATGCCATGGTGTGTGGAGTGGCCACTACAGGTCCAGATGCAGACCTCAGCACAGTTTTCCATCTTCTCCACCCTCTCTGTGAGCTCAAGTGGGCCCATTTGCAGATGACTGGCAAATAAACTCACACCTTCTTCACCACCAGTGCCAAACTAAATAGTAAAAATGCAGCAGGAAAAAAAAATCCAGATGAACTTGATTCAGTATTTCTGGGCACTACTGATGTTAAATCAATACAGAAAATGGGGCAAATATAGTGTCCTCTTAATTTGTGTGTATATGAGAAAGTAGGAATATTCTTTTGGTCTGGGGCTGCCCCTTAGTGTCCTGCTGAAGAATAGCTTCTTTCAGATCCCAAGCTAGCAACAACAGCCAAAGCTGCGGGAACCAAGGGAGAGGAACTCCCTCTTGTCTGCTCCAAGGTACCTGCAAATGTTTCATTACTGCTTTGCTACAGTGAGCTCTGTACAGGCATCAGCATTGTCAACAGCACACCAATCAAGAAGCATTATCATTAAAAATTATGGAGGAAAGAAATCACCATTGCACACAGCCTTGTTAGCTAGAGGTATAAACTCTGCAGAGAATTTAAGTACCTAATACAGGTTAGTGTTAAAATATTGGGATTTAGACACATGATTTGCTGAAGTCAGGCTTTATATTCCACAATGCCCCTTAATATCTCATCCCAAACTTACCCCTTGCAGGGGCAAAAAGGAAGTTCAGAAGCACTTAAGGTCAGAGCTCCTGTTTGGAGGGTAAATTTAGGAAAAGTAGTGTAATGTTCTCCAGAAATGTTAGAGGAGCATTTTGCAAACAGTCATGAATTCTTATCCAAGTGCAATAGGATCAAGAAACCTCAAGAGGGCATCGAGAGCCAATAGATGGAGAGGGTACAGAGGGGAGGCTTAAAAAAAGATAAGGCAGTGACTGAAAGCCTGAGTAAGTATTTTGCATGTGTTTTCACTGTGGTGGAGCTTGGAGGATATCCCAGAGGATAAAGAAAAGGAGATGTTAAAGGATCTGTCTCAGTCTGAAGCAATGGTAGAAGATGTTATAGGACAGATCCTCAAAACAAGAGGTAAGAAGCCAGGATGGGATGGAATCCAGCCTGGAGATCTAGAAGAACTCGAGGTGGATGAACAATGGGAGCCTCTGGCTCAGGATCACAGCAAGGAAAACTGGCTGGTACAATGCCAAGTACTATCCAGAGAGCCCATGAACATCAGGTCTGCTGTCATGTTGGATAAAGAGGTAGAGACCCACCTGAAAACCATAAGGGTGGGGACATGACTAAACACAGTACACCGGGGAAAAGTAAAGAAGAGTCATAATGCAAACCTCCTGGCACTCCTTGAAGGAGTTCATGATGACTGACCTCGCTGATTACTGCCCACCTTGTTCCCAAAAAGCATTCCTCACTCCTCAGGAAATTAGGCTGCTGTGGGATACAAGGAAAAGAATCACACAGGAAATGTCTTACTGAAAGATAGTTAATAAGTGATTGGGAACAGAAGGGAACAGAACAAGCAATGAGTTCTCACAATGTTCTGGAGGCCGTGCTAGGCAATATGGTCATTTGTTGCAGTGCATTTCCACACCCAAGTAAAGGCTTCCATATAAGGAAAAAAAAAATTGGTTTACCTTTGAACAGGCAAGGAAGTTAAACCAGAATTTTCCCAGCCTTCTCATTGTAATTGGCTCAGTGCCATCACAGGGGATCTCGTTGGATCTTTGGGATGCTTCTCAAAACCTGTAGCTGTTTCTATTGGGAGTTTGCCAAAAGACCCCTCCTGGGGCAGTCAGTACTTAAGGATGAGCACAGAGGTGCTCTGGGCCTTTGGGGTGGGCTGGCAAAGTGTCAGAGATTTCTCTGACACTTTGCTCAGCTTTTCTTTTGTTTCTGTATCATTTGTTATTTTGATTTTATTAAAAACTTTTGTTTTACAGAACACCCCTGAAAAGCCGTCTCTCCAATTGTTTTAAGCCCTTCTGAGAAGTGCAGGACCCTCTCAGAGATTGATACATTTTCACTTGTCTCAAAACACTCCGGCACTGATAAACTGTATCAGTCATTGGTGATTTGGGAGAGGAGAGGAGAATGAAGATACTTTTTTTGTTGTTGATACAAGTTATACAGAACAGAAGTTAAAGTTCAGCTGTAAAGGATACAAGAAGACCTCATGAAATCAAGTGATACAATGTCAGATAAGCTCTGAGTTGACTATGAGAATTCGTGAATGAGATCTTGGGGTTACTGCAAGTGAAAATGTTGGTCCAGCAAGAGCCTGAAAATAAACAAAGCAAGGAAAGGAGTGGAACACAAAAACCCAGAAGTGTTTTCATGCCACTAAGTTCAAGGGAAGCCATTTATTCAACATCATGGCATCTTCCTACCTTCATCTTACACTCAGTACAGCAGAATTATATGAGCAGCAAAGAAACAGCTTCTGTGTTAGAAAGAGCTACATACACAAGATTTCTCAGCCTGCAGAAGTGTGTAACAGGGAATGTTAAAGAATTATGTATGTTCAACAGAGGCAGAGAGAAGGTAAGAATTAATTATTCATTGTGCTTACAGTACTCCCTGGATGTTCTGACAGCTATTGCAGCTGCAGTTCTCTGAGGAATCTGCTCCAGAAAAGTGAATTTCTGATGTACTAGGAAAGGGGCTGGGCCAACCCTACAGGAGCAGTGTATGTCCCAGCAGGAGCCAGCTGGAGTGTTAGAGGCTGATGTGAATTAAGAAGCAGAGGTAGTTAAGGTACAATTGATTCAATTGTCTTTAAAAGACAAGCAAATTGGTTGTTCCTGGTTTAATGAACGCCATAAATGGCCCAGAGATATTTTGCATGCACGTGAAAATCAAGAACAGCTGAGATGGTGGAAGTAACAGAGAAAGTCAACAGGCATAATTTCCTCTTCACACCTTAGAATGTGGGGCTGAATGCTTTCTTTCCATTTGGAGGAGAAACTGATAATACACTGTGCTGTATAGATACCCTCAAGTGTATCAGCAAGATGCACCACCACTGTTGTGCCTCCACCCCTCCCTTTGCAGGGCACTAGCAGGAGCTCCTGGCTCCAGAGCCCTGGCAGGTACCACTGGCACACCTGGCCAGCCAGGGAGCTCCTTCATGTCGAACACTCTGATGGTCCCTGGGCTTCCTCTTGGTCTCCTGGCTCACACCCTGGCCATGCACTGCCAGTCTCATTCCACAGCCCTGTGTCACCTGGCATGTCTGGTGCCAGGAGAGAGGCTAGGTATGAGCCCAGCATGGTGACAGAGAACACACTTGCGCTTGTGTGTCTCTGGAAACAGCACAAACACATTCTCAAGCCTTTGCCAGCACTTGGTAGGTACTGCTGTTCCACTTCCTCTGTTTCACTTCTCCTTGCTGGTTTTATCTTTCCTTCTGCACCTCTCATGGGTAACACCTGAGGCCTGTCAGCCCCTGCATTTGCAAAGGGAGTGCCCCAGCTCCAGCTGCCTTCATTGCATCTCAGTCTGCAGCATGAGTTTCCCTTTCAAGGCTGCATCATTTCCCATTACCCTACTACAGGAAGCATGTTTTCTGTGGGTGATCAGTTAATTCACTTTCAAGTCTGCTGCATCAGATACACAAAATTAGCATGAATGGGGAAAAAAAAATTAGTGTTTCAGCAAACACCTTCAGTGGGTAAAATCAAGGACACAGATGTTGGAAGAGACAAAGCGAACACAGGTGATTGCAGAACTATTACTCAATCAATACACATAATGGTTAAAATATGTCATCAAAATTCGGGAAAAAATGGAAATAAAATCACCAAAGTGAATTAAAATGGGTGAGTAAAAGTTTTGAAGGATAGAAAGCCTATAAAGCAATTACACTGAAAAGTGTACTGTGTATGTCCCACTAAAACTAAGTCATCATTTCTGCTGTAGGAAACAGAGCAGTCATCCACAAATCCACTTCTCTATTGCCTTCTGAAAGGATATTATGTTTTATTGCTCTTGCTCCATTTCCTAAGTACTTCTATAACAAAGCTTTGTAAAAAGTGAGTTACATTCACAGCCTCCTCTCCTTCTTGCCATGCTGAACAATATTACACCTTCTATCAACGTGTCTTCTCTTTACTACAAAGAGTGACATAACACTGTTTAAACTTTCTTAACCATGGGACATCGTACAGGTTGCACTCAAACTCTGTGATTGCAGTAAGTTCTCCACATCTGTTATCACTGAGAGTTTAATAACATTAATATTGTACCTTCTAAGAAGAACATATCACTCTAAACAAGAATTCCTTCATATTCAGATTCATATGAATTTTTGTTATTTGTTTTTCAGATATCTGAAAATATCAGAGTCCCTGAGCTATGGAAAGAAGAATGTAAGTGACTAATATAATGTGCAACATTTTTGAATTTTTGCTTTTACTTCCCCTGCAAGTATTTTTTTTTACTTCTTTGCAGCGATTTTAGAGTGACATTAGAATTCACCTGCATGGAAAGTCTTTTGCAAACTAACTCTTTTGCCATCATTTAAAGGTTGTTTTAAAGTTCATTGTCACTCTGTTATTTCCAGTGAAAGCAGGACAATACACTGACACATATGCATAGACTGGTGTTAAATGAGATTTTAGGTATATTTTTGATGATAAAAAGCACTATCATTCCTGAATTAAAAAACTTGATGATATCACCATACTACTTTTTCTCTTCGTCTAGAATATTCTGGTTTCTTGGAGTAATTGGTGGATATAAGAGGCTGGTGGGTTTGCAGAAGCAAGTTTATGTTACTATCTTCTTTCTATAGTTAGATATTTAAATATATTAATTTTGATACAAAATTTTTTCTGTTTTCAGATAGAAAGAAGCAATCTCAAATACCTGAGGCTGTTAAGACTCCTCAGAGTCATACTCTAGTAGAAGTATGTCAGAAACTAGCGCTTTATCATAGTGGCTGCTGCCTTAACTGTACAGCCCTCTAATTATGGTACCTTTATTAATTACACACATTTTATCTTCCAGTGATCATTGAACAGAAACAGGCAATGATGACTTTTATTCTAGGGATTGTCTAGGTAAAATTATACCACTCATGGAACTTTCCAACAACTAAAATTACAGATGTTGCTGATCTGTGGAAAGTTTCTAAATGGTGTAACAAATTATGTATTTTATTTTATTTTTTGTCAGGCAACTGAGCCCAGGCATTCCCATTGTCCATTCTTCAGGTCACTGTCATGTCAAGAGAAGTCTGCAGTAAAATGAACGGCAGATACTCTCATTTCCTCTAATGATGCAATCCCTCAAATGGGACAGCTCCACCACTCCAGTTGTTCCTGACTCACCTGACACGATGGGTTGCAGCTCAAGAAATGCATCTCAGGCCATGTTCTGCCTATGATATCAAAGAGATGAGGATTTACAACATCTTGCAAGAGCATTACAATTCCTCACTGAGGAAGATGAAAGTCGGGGAAAAACCAGTACAAATGAAACTCTGCTTTTGCTCAAAGATTGATTCCTCACTTAAGAAGCGCATCTTTTTGTTGAGTCCACTCTTGTGAAGCACCCTCAGCCACCACCCTCAGCAGCACAAAGTTATTTGTAACTACAATGGCCATGGTAAATATGCATTATGTTACAAGTAGAAGTTGTAGGTGAAGTAACACAATGGAAAGCTTCACATGGGCTCAGATGCTCTGGAAACAGACAGAAATCAACTATCACTGACAATAAACTGCATGTCATACTGTTCCAGAAATCTGGGGATTACAAGACTTAACAACACCTCTTCTTCCTCAGATAAGCTTATGCTTTGGAGATTTGGTTTTAGCAGCGGTTTAAATCCAATAAAAAACAAAGAAGATTTAAAGATAGTGTGAGTATATTCTGCTTTGAAAGTTATGCTTCAGGAGCCCCCTATCTCCCCAGCAACCTGCTTCCCTGATCCCAAACCTAGCAGGGGTATTTAATATCACCTTCTTCTCTTACATCAGATAAGCATGTGTGTTTTGAAATGGGGAATTACAAAACAAAGCACAGCACAAGGAAACAGGATTTTCTTTCACGCTTGTGTGTTTTTTTAAAGCGAGTGTGCAATAACAGTTAGAAACAGGAGAGGGAGCATTTAATCACAGTATCAGCTCTGTTTGCAGATACTCAGAAAGTTAAACAAAGCATGATCCTGTATGCAACTTTCTTTCCCCAGACGATGGACAGAGTCCTCAGCTAGTTCAGTTCAGTTCAGTTCCTGAGCACCACCGACCTCCTTGGGCTTGGACTGACAACTTGCTTGGCGTGTGACAAGTCTCTCTCCCCCTTTGCTGAGTAGGTGATCCTGCACCGTGCCGTGTCCCTTTTGTCTGCCCACACGGCTCCATTTCCCAGCACTGCAAGCCTCCTGGAGCTAGGATCAGCTGGCAACAGTGCGGGTGTGATTTCAAGGTGGGCTGTGCACTCCACGAAACACCAAGAGCCAAAGACCTTGCATCTCTGACTTTAGTGCAATGGCTTCCACCCCTCATGGGGAAGTGGGTGCTCTGGGAGGGAGGAAAGAGGCTGCCAGGCATGATAAACTACACTCTGCAGGTGTCTGCCTACTCATTTAGGATGCTTAGATACCGAAGCAGAGATGCATTACAAAATGTGAGGGGCTCTCACTTCAAAGAAGGAATGAATTGCTCAGCAAAAAGGTGCCATGAGTTCATGCTAAAGGGAAACTGTGCATCGGCTGGCATAGAAGTGTGCACACTACTTGAACAAGAACACAAATAGCCCCCAAGCCACAGTGCCCTGTAGAGCCCTCCTTCTTCCCAGTCACATCTAATAGATCTGGTTCAGGGTCTTTGAGTGCCAGAACCAACAGTCACTCTAGGGTTGGTGTTTGTGCCAAACACTGTTTAAACATAAACCACACACAGAAGATAAAAGGCTCTTGATAGAGGAGGGCTGCTGACATCTCTCTTTTCTAAAGGCCTGCTATCTTGATTTGAGATGTAAGCAGTGGAAGCCATGACCTTAGCAGCAAAGTCAGGCACTGCCATTTCCCCATGTCTGGCAGAAGTATCTCCACCCTATGCTATCCCATGTCCTAGAGACAGAACCTTCTCCATCCACATGCCCATGCCCTGCTGTAGAACAGTTACCAAAGTGAGGATAGCTGGGGGTGGACTCTCTCTCTCCCCTCTCTCTTGCTATGTCTTCCTCAGTACCTTCTTGGCTCCTGCTGCATAATTTGTTTACACAGAGCTCACTCTGGGCTGACTTTTGCTGATGCTGTAGCCAGCTCTACATCTTTCAACAGCAAACCTGAACAAAGGCACCTGCATTCTTCAGAGCCATCAGACCAACCAGACCCTTGACAAGCAGTGCACCAGCCATTAGCTTTAGAAATTTCCTTTGCCATCTCCACTGCTGACCCTGCTAACCAAAATGCCATGCTTGCTGGGAGTGCTGCAAGGCTTCTCAACCTTGTCTGCTCACCCAGGGTCTGGCAGCCTCTCAGACATTTACTGAGGATCATCTTACTGGCTATTGTTGTAGTATTCGTGACTCTGCCTATTTAACCAGTCATAGTGACATGGGGAGCTTCCAGGAAACCAGCCTAATACACACAACACAGTCTTCATAAATTATGACAGAGCAGTTCTGTAACTTCCTTATAGTATTTCATTTTACCCTTAAATCACTCTCCATAGCAATAGCATACTTCACCCCAGCTCATAAATAGTATCACCACAATACAGCCACCTCCAGCATATCCAGCTGTGCTCCTGAAATTAATAGAGACACATTAGTGGCTTCAAACAGAAGCAGGCAACTTCATTTGAATGGGATACAGCACCACTTGCCTCCAACATGTCCTGAATTAGTGCTCAGGGCTTGTCCTAGATACTTTTACACTTTGAACCATGTTGTTCAGCTCATCCACTCACAGAAAGCCAGACAGGTTTGCCAGACTGGGATTTGAAGATGCAATATCCAGGGTCATGTTGCGTCAGTCTGAAAGTATGTGCTAGTCCTGAGCCACCTCCAGCTAAATCCAGGGAACACCACGGTGTGGCGCTCCCTCCCGAGCCAATGCCGTCATTTTGACTCTTCAACTGCTCCATGCGTCCATTTTTCTTTATATCCATCCCCCTGGCTTTTGTAAGCGTATGACACAGGACACAAGACATTAAGGAAACTCCTTCTACCCATCAAACTTTATTTTTAAATTTATGTTCTTCAAGTTAATTATTTAATTCATTTCCTCTTACTCCATCTCTCCACTTGCTGCAGTCCATGGGGTTATGTGATAAAACAGTCCCCACCGCAGTCATTCAACTGGGGAAGCATGGACCCAGCTGCTAAACCACAACACTGTGAGTATGTACTGTCCTGAACTCAGACTCTGTGGAGAAATTATGAATACTGATGGTGTTCCACACTGCTACACTGCCACAGAGCTAAAGGCAGCATAGCCCAAATGTTCAGGACTTCACTGAATTAAGCCCTTACTAAGCAACAGGAACTATATGAATATCATGAACTGTGGAAGAGTATTTATCTCCTCTCCAAGAGATCACATGGACATTAAAAACCTGCTAAATGCTATAAACTGGGGAAGGGAGGGGAAAGGGTGTTATCGAATAAACAGTACTTCAGACTCAAACATACTGAACTCTGTTCCCAGCAGTCTGCTTCTTGAAAGTGAGGCACAGATCTGCAGTGCAGTTGCTGAACCAAATGTAGTTGATAACTGCAGAAGAGATATCCACTCATGACATTCATGAGCACTCACCATTTGATGCATGCTTGGCAATTAAAACCCTGCCAGCTTTAAAAATTATTATATATTGATTTTTAGAACTGCCATAAAATACAGACATCCCTCCTGTCCATTGTTTCCCCAGACGTTTCTGCACCAACTGATTTCTCAAGGGAGCTGTAATACCTGGAAGTAACTTACTGACAGAGCTGAGAGTTATTATCGGGGTATTTCTCTCAAGTTCCATATGTAGACTGGTAGAATTTAGGCTTTTCTCCTCCCATATTTTGTTGCCTTGCTTCATTATACAAGTGCTCATTAATGCTTTTTACTGCAAATTACTAACACATTTGAAACAAAAGATTGAGGCTTAGTCCATGTGTGCTACCTGTGTGTTGTTGACATGCAGACCTCCAAATACAGACCTAACTTTAGCAGCAGAACTCTGCTTTACAACACAGATAATAATCCCATGGAGGCCAGGTGCAGTAAGTTCCACCACAAAGGTGCAGTCTCTAGGTTACAGCTACATCAGGGCTCTAGCCATGGGTCTGGTGATCAGAGATTGCACTTTTTCTCTCCTGTGGACACCCCTGTGCTCTGGCCAAAAGCAATACCCAGGTGAGCACCACATTGGCACAAGTTGCACGTAGCATTCAACAGCTATGAATGTTGAATTTTGAATGTCGAACAAACAATGTGGCAGGGAAGCAGGGTACCCAGAGACACGGGAGTGGACGCACTAGCTATCTCTCCATTTGGAATGCTGCATCTATGTCGAGGTATAGACTCTGGAGATTGACTCTGACAGGATTTAGTCACAGATAATACTAGGCAGACCTTGGTACCGCTGAGCAGACTCTGTTAGTACTACAGGAACAATCCCAGGTTCTTTATGAACTCCAGTGCAGCTATGAACCTATCTCCATGTTCATGAAAATAGGGCTTTCTCCCTTTTCCTGGCCTCCAAAGAGTTGGCCAGACCACCAGGGAAGCTGGTTCCAGACACACTTCAGCGGGTGAAAAGTCCAAGTCACAAAAGCTAGCACTGGATCGGTGAATCCTCATGGATTGATGGAAGTTGTCACCATATCTCTGCACAGCATTCCATGCATCCTTCACAATCTCTAGTCCTTTTTTCCATTATCTGAAGCATCTCCACCTCCCTTGGCCTGGATGACAGGGAGCTGACTATGTAGCCAGCCTGTTGTACTGGTCCTGCTAGCAAACAGTGCCTGGAGAATGTTTACCTGCAAACCTAAAGAAGGTTATCACTCCTGAGACAAAACACGTAGGTAATACATACTCTCCTGGCTATTGTTGAATCCAAATGATGATGAGTACAGTGCTTATGCCATATTTAAGAGTGCTGCTGCTTATTAACCATGTTCAAAGAGCCTATGACAGATCAAATACGTTCATAATGAAACTTGGATCCCAAATGGCTATTATTGTAGGTAGGCATTATGCTGCTTGTTTCCCAGGACAGTTACAACATAAAGTGCTAAATAACTTCAGTCATCATACCACAGTCAGACAAAATGAATACTAAACTTGGTGGGTGAATACCCAGGTGGTATTCATAGAGGAGTTTTGAAAAACTTAGAGAAAATAGCTGAATTAGTAATTGAAGTGTGATACCTCTTGCCAAAATTATACCTGAATACTGGGAGCCAATGCTGTAATCAATAACAGGTTCTGGCATGTCAAGGAAAATATCGTTCCATGACCTCAGTATACGTACTGAGCAGTTAGTGAAAAGTCTAAGAACGGACATCACTATAGAACTTCTTGAACTTTCTGGTAAAAGTCACCACTGTTTTTGTAAAGGGAATGCTGGACTTAAAAACCTTGTGGAATTCCTTCCAAGGAAAACCTTGGAAGAGGCCAAACACAAATGGAAGTAAGGGTCACCCAGCATAACCAGCCTACCTGAATTTCCTAATGACTTTTGGCAAAATTTCTGACCAAAGAGTTTCAAATAAAGTAGACAGCCATGTTACAAGAGGCAAGGTATAATCAGAATAACTGATTGCAAGGAAAGAAATACACACTAGCAGAAAAACAGTCAGTCTTCACTATGGCAGTAACTCACCAGTGTGGTGCCAGGCCTGTACTGTTCTACACATTTATAAATGGTCTGAAGAGGGTACAGCACTGAGGAGCAGAAGTTCACTGCTAACATTCTAACTTGGCATACAGAACTATGGCTTGTGAAATGACTGTAACCAATCAGGACAAAGATGCAATTACAGATATTACAGACAAAAACATCAGTTCATTGCTAAGGAATTGAATTTTAGGGGCTCCTGGGGAAGAAACACAGTGCGAAACAAAAGTCATCACTACCATCCACAGCTCAAATACTATGTGTTTTTTGGAGACTGTATATGGAAATGGGAAGGTCTCAGCTGAAGGAAACAAGAGTGGTTGACTGGGAAGGAACTGACTATGACACCTCAACATGCAAAGAACCTAAAAGGGAATATGATACTGGCTTGCAAAACTTCAAGTGGATGGATAAGACATTATCTTCTCCTTTGGGAATGAGGAGCCACTTAAAGAAGACTGTGTGTCCTGATTCAAAGTGAATAAAATGAGGTTGACAACACGACACCCAAATTAGGCCATCCAAATTAGATTTAAGGAAATTCTCATGCTGAAAGTAGTAGGATGCTGAGACAGCATGATGGGGGTTGTGCTGGTTTTCCTCCTATCTGGGTATCTACCTCCAGCTTCTTTCTGTTGTTACACAGATAGTCCTCTGCAGCAGCTTTCCTCACAGCTGGCAAGGAGCTTAGCTTCTTCAGCCTTCATCTCCTTATTTTTTCAGAGCACATTTCAACTATGCTTCAAAGCACAGCACACAAGTGGTGCTGGCCACATCTTCTGTTCATCTGGTATGTTGGCCAGTTGCCTTGTACAGCGGTTCTGCTGTCTTCTTCTCATGCCCCTTGATGCCTTGCTGTCTTGTTGATGTGCAGAGGCACAGGTGAAAAGATTGCTCTGGCAGAGCTGGATCTACCCTGAGCCAGAGCAAGCAGAGCCATTCCTACAGCCATGGGTGGAGGCTTGCTCCCTGCTGCTTGGGAGGTTAGGCAGAGGTTTATCAGCTACTCTGCTTTGACTTGCCTTGTAGTTGCAGAGGAAGCATGTTGGTGGTGAGATAGTCTGAGCCTCTCTCTTTCTCTGCTCATCCAGCAACACAACCAAATACTGTTCCAAGCCAGAAGCTTTCCACCGTCCTGCTGGTTTAACTTTAACTCAGAACTGATCCAATCCACCCCAAGGTCACACTTGCTTGTGACAGTATGAGGAAACAGTGTGACCACACAGTTGGGTTAAGGGACAGCATAATCTACTTCTCAGGTATAGCATAAGCTTGAGCTGCTTGTGAAAGCTTGACACAGTGCACATAAAATACACTGATTTTCAACTGCATCATGTTTTCATGAATGTTGCACTGACTATTTTTTAGCATCTAAACTTTTTATCAGAAATAGGTAGGTAGGCACTTCATTCTTAGTGCTTGAATTGCAAAGTTGGCACTGTCCAGGAATATATTTATTGTAAACTGAAGAAAATAATCTTTACACCAACCAACCCTGACCAAGAGTACAGCCTCCCCTTCCCTACTCCCACCACAGAAAAGGTTTAAGCAACCACCTCCACCCTCCTGGGCTATATGTTCTCACCCCATCACTACCTGGCTGCACAGGCATATAATTACCTATTCAAGGAATTGAATCAAATTGAATGAAAACCAGCCTAGTCTAACTGCTTTGTTAATTGAAGCACACTAATTCATATGAAGTTCAGGATAAGGATTTGCTATACAGCTACACAGGGGGAAAAAACTTCACTTAAATGACTGTGAGCTCCTTGAATAGTATTCTCCAAAATCTGTCACACATTGTAGAGCCTCATTTTAAAAATAAATCATTCTATTTATTAAAACTTTTTCTCCAGAAGCTTTCAACATACTGCAGTACCATCTAATTCTTACTTGTGTTATTGGCAGACCTCCACTGTTGCCACAGGTACAGTGGAGATCTTTCATTGCAGCCTGCTTTGCCAACCTGCAGATGAAGGCTGGAAGGGAGAAATGGTCAAGAGGATCAGCCCTTTCCTTCACATGAACTGCAACAGAGTTGTCTGATTGTTTGACAGGAAAGACAAAATGAAGAGAGCATAGATATACAAACAGTGCTTAGTGCACTTCTGATTAAATAATGACAATAAATAAATATTGTCCCCCAAAAGACAGGCTATATTAGGCCTGGAATATTTTGGACATTTAACAGTCATCTGTGAATCATGAGCGGTCTCTTTGTGGTATTATACGGACATACACTGACAATTTATCATCTTTACAATATACAACCTATAACCTTTGTACTCCTGACAGAGCACACGTAGGTCTGTCTGTAAGTACATGAACTGGGTGCCCTCTCTTCATATTACTCACTACTGCATTTGGAGCAGGAAGCATACTGGGCTGCTTAGCAAGATAAAGGGAACAGACTGTGCTAAGAGTTCAGACAGCTTTTTGTGAAGACAGTGTAACTCTTCATTCCAAATTCTTCCAGTAAACTCTGGCCTCTTATGTACAGTTATTCTCCAGTAAGTAATAATTTATTTTATTTTAATAATAATTTCCACTGAGTAATAATGATCAGTTCAGTAATAAATATGCAATTATTTCCCTGCATTTGTCAGGAAAAAGGAAGAGAAAACTGTTTATGTCTGAGAAGCATTTGTATTCCATGTTATTTAGAGCTGTAAACTCTGGCTCCTTAACAAGACATATGTTATTATCTTAATAAGACACTGCTACTTTAGCTTGGCCCTCTGCAAAACTATCACAAAGCATCCTACTTTCATTGCTCTCTAAATGAATGTGTCATTAGGTAAATTTTACTCTACCCATTTAGACATTACAGCTACAGCTGTCATGCTTATAATTAACTGTTAGGAATATAATCTTTGTTAAGTGAAACCAGGGGAGTTGAACTAGTCAAGTTGAACTACTTTTGGAGTGCATGTAAAAGAACAAAAGAAAACACCCAACTCAAATGTGTTATAAAAAAAGTCTTTTTTAGATGTCTTAAAAAATACAAGGCACATTTTACAAAATCGCATAGCCATCCATCAAAACTTTGTTGCATATCCCCATATAAGATCATGTACTGGCAAATGTTAAGTAACAGTGTATAATCTCAACTAACATTCTATCCCAGTGCTAGCTGATTACAAGATCAGCTTGTCAACTCCAACAAGATAACATTGTAAGCTTTTGCAATGTTAGTATTTACAGCACAGTATCTTGGAAAACTATATATAAATTATATTATGCTAAAGATATTAAGCAGTTTAATCCAAGATGGTGAAATGGATTCTCCTCTACTTCTCTCTACGGCTTCAAATGATGTTCAGTGTAAGCAGGTACACAGAGCAAGGTCCTATACACAATCTATTCAGATGCTTAATACATTACAGTTACAGTTAAACAAAACAGATTTTTCTGGTAATTAAAAATACCAACAATACTGTATAATATTCCAGAGACATTTTGCTTTTAAGCAACCTTTATATTCAACAAGAACGTCTTCAGCCACAACTCACTTCCAAGTCAGCAGCATTTTCGCAAAGCATCTGAAATGTCTTTTTTATCCCACCAGTTTCCCGGGAAGATTTATCTGCTTATCATTTCTACAGAGAATAAGCAAGTGTCAGTTCCAAATTCCAGGCTTCAATGTGATTAAAATGCAGACGTTTCTTCAGACTCTCTTGTACAAAGTAAGTCTATCGTCACTCACATCCTTTCTTCAGTAATAAAAAAACTTCGCTTTTCTCAGATTAAACTCAGTAGGTTGTTTTATTGGTCCTACTTGAGCTTGAAGAATAAGAATTTGATTTCTTGGGGTACCTGCCTGATGAGAGAGAGACTTGCATCCTCTGTGTAGTTCGCACACTTCGGCAAAGAAGAGCATATTTAAGGTTGTCTCTGAAGTCTTTTGAAATATAAAAATAGATGAATGGATCAATACAACTATTCAAAGTGGAAAGACACAGCGCAGTTATGTACCACACATACAGATGGCTCTGGCTGTAGGCTTTGAGGAATGAATAGTGCACAATAATCAGCACATTGCTAGGTGTAAAACAGATGAGATACATGGACAGGACAAGAATGATGAGTTTGATTGCTCTTTTTCGTTTCTTCCCAGTGCTTACATCTATGATGGAAGCACTCAGGGTCTTAATCATCAGAATGTATGCAAGAGCAGTGATGATAGCTGGGATTAAGAAGAATACAGTTGCAAGTGAGAGAAAGTAAGTTAACATTTCACGAGCCAAAACATTTTCAGGCAACACATCATGGCAGGTTGTGATGTTAAGATTTGAAACATACACCGTCTGATTAACAAGATACAATGGAATGGTGCCCAACAAAATCACTATCCAGATACCAATGGAGATGCTCAAAGCAATTTCTGATTTCTTTTTTGAATTCACTATGGGGTTCACTACAACCCAATACCGTTGTACACTGAGACATGTCATAAAGAGGATGGAACAGTACATATTTCCGTAGAAAAACCCAATAAATACTTTGCAGAGACCTTCACCAAATAGCCAGTTATTGCCATTTAAATGGTATGAAATCTTCAGTGGGAACCAGACAACAAAAAGAAGGTCTGCCAATGCCAAGTTAACCATATAAATCACAGCTGGATGTTTCTTCTTTGTTCGGAAAAAAAAGACCCAGAGGGCCATGGCATTGCTTGGCAAACCAATTATAAAGACAAAGATATAAACAATGGGGAGAAAAACTGTAGTCAGCTTTCCTGTGAGGACTTCTGCTACAAATTCATCCACCTCGTATAACTCTTCAGAACTGTTTGCAGGTAGAACCTTCTGGCCAATGAAACTTCGTCCTCTTGGCCTGCTGGATCCATTATTCCCTAAAATAAAAATAAATAAATAAACGATAATAATAAAGTTGCTGTTGTTGAAGTACAGACTTTTTGCCCTTTTAAAAAATAGACTAGATACAGTGATTTACTATGAACATTTACAGGCAGCCTCATCAACAGAAAAATCAAGACTGATGTTCAAACATTTGATGATTTATCTTCCCTTTCTTCTAAATTTATTATCCAAAAGACAACTTTCACCCCTTCAAGAATTCAAGGATTCTACCAGAAACCAAAACACTTCCCTATGTCACCAGTGATATTAAAAAATGCCTTGTTAAAATAGGCTGTCAGGTTCTCCTACCACCTGAACAGCTACAGCAGAAACTGCTTCAACTACCCTAGGGCACCATTAGCTTTTCACACAGCAGTGCGAGATCACCTCAGTGCTGGGAGTTAGAAAACTTCACAGCAGGCTAATTAAACTGCAGCAGAAGCTTTGCCAGTTTAGATGACCCAAAAACCAGCTATGCAGTAAAAAGAGAACATACTATCTTCAGACAAGCTAAAACTGCAAGTCAGAACCCCATGTCCAAAGCCACGCACAAATGATCTCAAGGGGACCCCACACATCACAGTGTGTCTGAACAGAAACCTGAGCACATCAACTCTGTGCATGAAGCTGCAATACACAGTCCTCACCTGGGATCTCCTTCAAGAGAGACACTTTCTGTGGTTTCCATTCAAAGTATCAGGTGACAGAGCTGACAGCTCAAGGCTGCTCCATACACAAACTACTGTCACTACACTTTGCTCTGCCTCTTCAAATGCGGTTCGACCTTACAAACCATAGGGGTGAGGCAGGTGCTCCTGGCTGCTGAGTCCTGCAGGACAGAATTTGGATAGCCCAGTTTGGAACCCCTGCACACACAGCACAGTCCTCTGCTGACAGGCTAAACTACATAAGCAATGTCCTGGAACGCATACCATTCCAAAAAGTCAGACACACACCTACAGACATCCACGTCCATGCAGCTGAAACTGTATGGACATGGAAGCAGACTGGTTTAGGGAGGATAATTTCTAAACCCAGTTTCTATCAGTATTTGTGGATTCATTCAGCCAAAGCCCCCCGGCTGGAATATAAAAAGAGTGTTTTTGAGTACCTCAACAGTGAACAGCCATGAAGAACACTGAAACATGGCCCCTTTGTTAATAAATAATTGATACATTTTCCAAATGAAAAAATGCTTACACCTTACATTTTAAAGAATTCTTGTAAAGAAATATGTAAATACAGAACTGTGTGTGTTTCCCCGTATAGATTCCCCAAAGTAGCCTGCTTTAGATAGCTGTTCCTTTCAAATTATAACTGCAAAAGCCTGATGTACAGCATTAGACTCCTGCCTAGACCCTTCAACCTTCTGAAAATGTATACATAAACACACAAATATTGACACTCCTCAGAATTTTGAATTAAGTCAACCTAGATCCACTTGAATACTTAAAAATCTCCAGGTCCAGGCAGCCTTCATTGGAAAACTGAGGTTCAAGAAAACTTTTTGCTTGTACAATTACCTGGACAAATCTTTGCAGCAGACTGCACAAAGATGGAGACTTAAATTATACTAACTAAACCATCATCCTAGAGAAAATTAATTCAAATGCCAAGTAGTCGTTTTGGTCTATATGTGGTGTAATTACAACAAAGCAGAATTACAAAAATTCTCCATTCAGACATTCAAGCCCCATGATCACATCAGCAGTACTGTTCAAGACTGCAAAGTTTAATTATAACGCAGCAATCCTAGTTCCCTAAGCTGAGCTGTGAATAATCCATAAAACCAGGCTAAAGGACACAGTTTGCAGATACCAGACACTGAAGTGATAATGAACTAAGCAATGCTGATTTTCTTAGGCTTACAGCTTAGCTGAGAAAGATCCTGGAGATGCTTGGAAGCAAACCCTACATATATACTAAATTAATAGCAGTGATCAGGATACAGTAAAAATGCACCAAGCACTGCAATGTTAAGCACCTGTCCATCAGAAAGTGGCCCATACAATCAAATTACAGTCATGCTGTTTTTATTCCATTACGAAGACTTAAATTATTGTAAAGAACTAGAAGAGTAAATGCTATCACTTTGCTCTTATTAATGTTTTGTGATCCAACATAAAACAATGCTTTGCAACTGAAGTTCAGAGGTTAGGTAGAAAAAAATAAAAGCCTAAAGTGTTTGTGTGAGACACTACAATAGGAGCTACACTAAAGTGGATGCACAGATACCTGAACCACAGACAGGACTTTGTATTGCAAGAATGTCAGAATAGAGACAAAGGTTTGTTTTATTCTGCTTTGTAAGACACAGCGATTTCAGAGACCAATCCTCGTTTTTATGCTGATTTCAATTCGAAAAGTTCTGACTACATACACTGGGCAGCATTTTCAGTCCAGCCTATACTTATAAGGAGACAGTCTCCTGTTTCCTTGCAGTTTACCCTCCCTCACCAAGCAACCAATCCTTTGTTAGGTATGTGCATTTCTACATCCTTTTCTTACTCTTTCACCACTTGCCGTTTTCCATAACAATCGAGCTCTTTTCCAAGACCAGTTTCACCCTGCTTGACTCACGTACAGGGAATGCAGTTGACTTGCTAATCTGCCCACGGGAAAAGAGCACTCTCTCCTCCCACAAAAGACTGTTTCAACACCTTTGCCATTTGTCCAGAAGATATAACCCACCACATTCCAGACGCAAGATTATGCCTACCCTGCAGACACAAAAGTGACAGCAGCAACGGAGAATCCAAAAATTAACTACTTTGCTCATGGTAGTAATACTTCCCAACAGGACTAAACTTAATTATCCTGAGTTTTAGATCTGCAATATCTCTCCCTCTTCCCCGAGAATTCAAATTCCTTACTCCCTCCAGGTCAAGCAATTAGGCCATTAAACGGCAGTTTAATTTCAGGAACTTCGCTCTGAATTTGCAGCTACCTCGCATCTACCCCTTCAGAAAATATGACGCATGCTTGGTTTCAATACGTATATGAGGTATAGCCTATGTTTGGTTTCAATATTTACACAATCTTTACGCGTATGATTTTATTAGGTAAATAAGCCCGGTATGAAATATATAAGGACACAGGGCAAAGGCATGTACAGATATGGCAACGCGGCTTATTATAAAACGTGGTGAAAAATTAACTTAATGAAGTGAAATATTAATATGAATTACTTTTTAGGGTTTTTTTTTCCCACAAACCGTACTTATATTCAACAAGCAATAGCACAGACTAAAAGTTTAAATAGAAAGCTAGCTTTTTAGAGCAGGGAAAAAAAAACATGAAAATGGTCTTTAAAGTTTTTTCGTATTTATCTTAATGGGGG
>VWZU01014202.1:118339-128910 GCA_013397095.1 Sterrhoptilus dennistouni | reverse complement strand
TCGCCCAGAACGGCCCCTGATGGCCCCGAACGGCCCCTGATCTCCCTGAACGGCCCCTGATCTCCCTGAACGGCCCCCGTGTGCCCGGAACGGCCCCTGATGGCCCCGAACGGCGCCTGAGTGCTCAGAACGGCCCCTGATCACCCAGAACGGCCCCACAGCGCGGCCCGAGCGGCCACAGCCCGTGCCCGGCGTCTGCTGGGGCGCAGAGGGATTGTTCTGGGTCCGCTGAAGCGTTAATTTAGAAGAATTAAGATTTTAATTAAACTAGGTGTTGCTGAGGTGAGGTGGGTAAGCTTCCCTTTTGTTAGCAGACGCGGGGTTGAAGGAGCTGACAAATCATGAAGCCTTGTCAAAATAGGGTTTTGCGTCCTGGCTAATCGATAGACTCCAAGAATACCATACTGAGGTGCTGATTTAGAAGAATTAAAGACTTTAGTTAAAATAAATATCGCTGAGG
This sequence comes from Sterrhoptilus dennistouni, assembly GCA_013397095.1. Taxonomy (NCBI): domain Eukaryota; kingdom Metazoa; phylum Chordata; class Aves; order Passeriformes; family Zosteropidae; genus Sterrhoptilus; species Sterrhoptilus dennistouni. Next base: position 128,450 of record VWZU01014202.1, on the reverse strand, counting down.
TAAGGGAGCTAAAATTTCTCTTTTGATAACAGAAGGCAGACTGAAGGAACTGATAAATCATTGAAGGGACTGATAAGTCGTGGAAGCTGTCAAACTAGGCTTTTGCATCCTGAATAATCAATAGACCCCATGAATACAATACAGTCGTAAATCAAACAGTCCTGGAAAATAGGATTCAGCTGTCAAAGGTTAAAAAGTCAAAGAGAGGAAGACCCATCTTCACCATTTTAGGACCCTGCCCCATAAAAAGACCACCGACCCGTTTCAAAGAACAAACTACGCATGCTTAATGGCTTTTTGGCTAATTACCATACGAAGCCGGGAATGGGATGTACCAGAGTTACGAATGTGCATTTGTGTTTTGGGTATTCAATACTCCTGTACATAAAAGACCCTGTGATCATCTGTAAATTGAGGTGTGTATTTGGGAGTGATCCCGCACGCTGCCCGGCGTTGTAATAACATACACTTTCTAACTTTAAACTGTTAGAGAGTCTTTGTCCGTCATAGTTGGATATTGGTATTAGATCAGTATCTGTATTTTTTTAAAAAGTCACCGGCAGGGCCCAGGAGCATTTAGTGGAGTGTTACTCCGCTTGCCTCGTAACATACTGTGTTCTGCTCGTTACAGTTTTCTTATTTGTGTTACAACATCACAGAACCTTGGGATCTTAGAACAGCTCAGGTTGGAAGTGGCCGCAGAAGGTGATGTGGTCCAGTCTCCCTGCCCAAGAAGGGTCCTCCGGAGTGCTTTACTCAGGATTTTTTCCTGTCCAGTCAGGTTTTGAATACCTTTGGAGAAGAAAACTCCACACTTTCCCTGGTTAATCTGTTAGTGCTCTGTCACCCTCACAGTAGAGAAGTTCTTGCTCATGGTCAGTGGAACTTCCTGTGCATCAGTTTCTGCCTGTTAATCTCTTATCCTATTGCTTGGCGCAGCTGTGAAGAGCCTGGTCCATCTTTTTGACAGCCTCCCTTGAGATCATTAAAGACATTGATGAGGTCCAGTCTGTCAAGGGCAGCTGCAGAGCGCTCCAGATATCAGCCACTCCTTCCAGCTTTGTGTTGTCAGCAAACTCTCACAGGAGGCATCTGGTCCTTCATCCAAGTCATGGATGAACAAGTTAAACAGCACTAGTCCCAGATATGTCATATATGGGTTACATTTGTCATATGGCAGATGGGCAAAAAAATGTGTAATTGCTGCTTAACCCAGGTGCATTTGTGGTACTGTGCTGGCACAACCCAGTAAGAAGGGGTAAGTAAGGGATGTTTGCACTTGGCAGCTTCACTTAAGTTTAGAATATACTAACTTCCCTTTGGTTTTGCAAATAGGGGTTTCAGGAGCAAAATTAGGCACAAAGCATGTCATCAGTGTTTTCTATTTATCCTCACAGATACGAATTTTGAAAGTTTTTGCAGTTGTCAGATCAATCACACTGCTTCTCAAATTCCAAAATTAAAACCATGTGTTCAATTCTAGTTCACACCTGCAGACAGTAATGCTCTCTCTGCCTTTGCTTGCAAAATGCTCTGTGTTCAAACAGTGATAAACTTGCCTTTTTTCCCCCTTTTTTTGAATGAGCATGATAGAAATATACTCTGTTTTAAGTGGTTCTGAAAGAGAAAATATTTTTTGTTGTTGTTTGGTCTTTCTGTGATGGTCATGAGAATACAGCTGGGAACAGATGTCTGGGAGAACAGAGAGATTAAGGTAAATGGCACTGGGAAGTTTGGGGTGTCAGAGTTGACATTAAGAGCCTCTTGTTTTTGAGTCTTTGTCCTAAGTTACTGCATACTTAAACCACAGTTCCTGTTTGTTGTCCACCGTTTATGGATTTCTCATCTAAGTCCCAGCCTTCTTGCTAAACACTGGGAAAGTCATAGCCCATCCCTCCAGCCTCCCTCCCTGTCTCTCTGTCTCACTTTCAGTGCTGTTCTATTTACTTAGCCATTATAAACCTCATAGGCATTTAATCCTGCTTTTAATCACCATGTTCAGTGAGCTGTAGTCTTCTCATCTGGCTTTTTATCTAGTCTCCCTTTACTAGTCTTCAGAGGTTCTCCTGTCAGATCTCTGTTACTAAGGAGTGGTCAGTCTTTCTCTCATCCAATTCTGCTGTAGCTGGTGCTCTCCTGGCAGTGCCCAGTTACAGTTTCACTCTTAGTTCGCTCTTGATTATTCCACCCAGCCCATCTTTTTGTCCCCTTTACATTTAAGGCAGACAGCTCCTTCTCTGTTTTGCTTGGATCCAGCAGCAGTGGAAGGGATTGAGCGCACGTGGGAAAAATATTCATTGCTGTTGCTAAGTGAAATCTGGTCCCATGACAGACCAGAGCTGCAGCTCTGTGTACAAGCACGTGCCACTGCATGTGCATCTTCTAGAAATGCAGCTCTGGACTTTGCTCCAGATGATGTAAGGAAACAATGCCAACATAGGTTTGTAACTTGTCTGATTTCTCACAGAGGTGTCAGAAATATGTAATTGATGTGAAGGTAGTCTTTCTTCAAAATCTTACATTAATATAAAAACATTAGATACCCAAACAATTAAAAATGGAACTTATAAGAGGGAATGTCATAGGTGACTTTAATATCAGAGAATTCTATCAATCTGTCTTATAAGAGAGACCTTATTGCTGCCTTATGTAGAGGGAGCTTTTGAGAAAGGTGGGGAGAAGCACTCAGTGTTTCCTACCTGTAGTGATAGGACAAGGGCTAACGTATTTAGCTAAAAAGAAGGTAGACTTAGATTTAGATAAGAGATAAGGAAGGAGATTCTTTACTGTGAGAGTGGTGGGACAGTGGAATAGGTTGCCAAGAGATGTTGTGGATGGAGCATTTCTGGAGGAGTTCAAGGCCAGGTTGAATGGGGCTTTGAGCAACCTGGTCTTATAAAAAGGTGTCCCTGCCCATGGAATGGCATTGCACTGGATGATCATTAAAAATCTCTTCCAGCATCAATTACTCAATGATTCTATAGCAAACTAATAGTCTTTGGCACTTTAAAGCATTTCCTGGTGCTTTGTCTGTGCAGTGCCAGCCAGGCATTTGTTCTGTTTTTGTTCTACTCAGTTTATTGAGAAATTGGAGTTCCTAGTTTACACTTTCAGAAGGGATAATATTTGTTATGAAGATTCCCCATGTATAGTCCATAAATTACTTCTTCCTCATGACTTAAAAAGTATTTAATAGAAACTAGAAATAGTCTTACCCTGCTTACTGCTCAAATCACTAGGACATCTCAACAGACCAGTGTCAAAACTTGGTGATTTTAGATTTCATTATTGAAGACAACTGATTTGTCAAACCTGTTTGCAGTCCTAGCATGTTGTTTATCAGAGAGTTTGGAAAGAAAATTAGAAAACGATTTGTAAATAAACACAAAGCAACCATGTTCTTGTTCACACTTGTTTATCATTGGATAACAACTGAGATAAATAAAACTGCCACAGGAAAAGTAAGTACATGACTGTAGAGGCTTATGAAACATAAATTCTCTATTACAAATGGGTAGTTTCTTGGGTTCTGTGCTGTACATTTCTTTTTCTGTTATATATGTATATCATCTATCTGTATCTATGTATATTTGTGTGTGTCTCTGCACATATATATACAATACATATATATGTATATATAAATATAAAAATTATATATACTCATATATGATATTATAATGAGTTGGGAAAAATAGTCTTTAATACAGTGTCTTGAAGAGAGATTAGACCTTGCACATCATTGCTTATCAAAGCATGCTGCAAGCTAACTAAAGGTAAGTGAACAACAGCTTGTAATTCCCTGCTCTGTCAATGTTTGTTTCTCATGTTGTCATGACAGTCTCGTGCACCTTGGGACAAAGACCATTACTGGAAAGGTACCCTCCCTTGCACTTTGTGTAGCTCCTGAGTGTGGTTTTAACACAGTTTAGCACAAGGGCTCCAAAGGTGACCTTCTGGGGTATAGTCCTTGTGTCTTGAGTCATTTTAACAGTATGGTGATGTCATGTAATCATGAAGATATGTTATTGTCAAAGATACTTGTTACCCCTTTATCGATTGAGAAATGAATGTGGTTTTATTGCAAGGCACGTGCCAGTACTCATGAAGTTTGTGCTAGAATAGATGGGTGGTAGTATTTTTATTATGTAGAGTGGGTTTTGTGTACTTTTTTACTCCATGGGAGTTTCTGAATTCGGATGGCAAATATGTTTGTAGTCTGCTGCTTATTTTAATTATACACCATGTCCGTTGGGGGAGAAGGTAGGGGATGGTTGGTTGTGCCATATGTCTGGCACAAATATATAGATTTATTTTTTTTAAAGGAGCAAGAAGAAGTTGGTTCTGGAAGGGAGAAGAAATAAAAATACCCTAACTTTAAAAATTAATATGTCTTGTAGAGCTGGCACAACACTTAAAGTATCCTTCAAAGAATGCGGCCAATGCAAGTATTCTTGGAGGGAGGGTGAAGTTTGGGTCTAATGAAACAATGTGAAGAATTTAATTTTAAAAACTAATTTAATTTGTGATTCAGAAGAGCTGATGCATTATCTCTCAGTGCTTTAGCCTACCCTCAGGCTAGTCACCTGTCTTCTTGGAAACTAGGGGGGTACCTAGGTAGTAAGTTACAGCAAGGCTCTGCTTTAGTATTGCAAGACCAGGACTGTGGATATAATAAGCATTTTTGATGACTCATTTCAATATGATGAAACTTCTTTCTAGTTCCTCTTTCTGTATCTCATTCTTAAAATCCTCTGTGCCATCTTAAGTGGTCTCTCTTTCTTGTTTTCCTGAGCTTTTGAACAGGTCTCTATTTCCTGCTCACTTGGTTGGCCTTGCTGGCAGACTTGTTAGGTACTACATAAGGCTTGTCACTAATGCCTTTGCTCTATGTTTCCAGCAAGGAGCCTAGGAAATGAGAGATTATTGTATATACAGTTGTATATTTTCTGCTTCTCTGTGAGCAAGGATCCATTTTATTGCACTATGTATTTAGGAAGTCTGTTCCATTCCCTCCTTTAGCACATCTACCCCAAGACTCTTGCAGATTTTTGAAATTCTGGCCATGGAAAAATATGTTTTTTATAAGCCTATTGTGCTGATGTTTTATTATGTTGTTACTACTTGAGGTGCCAGTGTAGGTGGCATAGTAATTTATGGCATTTTGGGGTCACTGTGCTGGCAGACTATTTAGGTATTATTGGTTGTTTTAGGTGATGTCTTAATGGTTACTGGGTACCATCCTGATTTTCCTGACCTTCTGCCAGCAGTGCCCTGTGTTTGTTTCTGTTTTTGGCTTTTAACACTTTGTGTATTTTCACTTTTCTCAGAAGCAAGATCCAGGGATGGGGCTGGAGACATGAGAATGACATGTGGTTAAAAGTCTAGCTAAAATATTAGGTATTCTCAATGCCTGATGGGTGGAAACATAGATGTCCCAAACCAGGCTTCATGCTGACGTAGCATTGACTCCTGTTCACCACAACCTTGCAGTGATAGAGGACTTGTGAATTTAACAGTTTGGTCTAAACAGAATGTAAAGCAGTGCTTCTGTACTTGCACTGATAGTTGCTTAGCCTGTGGTACATCTGTCTTCAAGTGCCTCTGCAGCTACATGAAAAAAGCATGTTAAGGTATTAAAATCAAGCAATTGAAAGTGTAGGAGATGCTCCAATTTGGGCTTTTCAATCTTAATTCAGCATTCTTTTACATATGTATTTTGAAAGAGATTTAGTTATGACATCATATTCAGTCTTTGTGTGGTGCACTCCATGGAGTGTGCTCATGAAAACACAGATGATCTTGTACTTGCACTTCTGCTTACCTGTATAGATACACTTGAAATACCACTATTTAGCTAGTACTGACTTTTTATCCTGCTGCTATTGAAAACTGGCTAAGAACTGTCTCTGCATAGATAAAACAGAAAGGGATGCACAGATTTCTCACAACTCATCAGCACAGGCAATAGTTTAGGCTGAGTTTGTAAAATTGTCTTGAAGGGAATTGAAGTTTATCTTCAGTATGAGTTTATTACAATTCTTGTCTTGTTTGTACCTCTGTGCTGAAAGGGATATAGGGTGGAGTGTATAAAATAACAATTCCTCTTCAGGTAATCTAAATCATTACACAGTAAATCACAAATATGCTGTGTACCCACAGTGTTGTCTTGTATCAAAGAAGATTGTTGTCTGTAACATATTTCTATGTAGTTTGTTGGCTACTACATTGAGGACCCAATGTATTATTTGTTGGATATTCTTTACTCCATCCAAATCTTTCCTGAAGAAAACCGGACAAAGTCCAGAGATGATGTAAACAGCTGGAATAACCTGAAGAACATTTGTATTCTAAACACTTTGTTTAGTCTAAAGAAGATAGTGGAGAGACCTAATGGTGTAGCTAGAATATGCCCAGGGCTGTGGCATATTTTCCATGTTCACTGAATAGACTGAAATGTTGGCAAAGCTATATATTGGGAAAAATGCTTTAATTATAAACACCAGTTTTACTGAGCACTCATTTTCTAGAGAATCTGTAGGACATCCATCACTGCCACTTTTAGAGACTAGACAAACAGGAATGATGTAGGTATGTCTGGCTCCTCTTGGCAGGAGAATTAGATAGTGGCATAAGTAATGCCTCCAGCACAGCCATTAGTGACTCCACAACAATGTTCCTAGCTGCATCAAATCCCAGTGTATTGCACTGACCTCAATGGTCTTACTTTTGTTTAGAATCTGAATACAGTAAGATTTGATATAGTGTTCTACCTTGTGAGTCACTCTCAGTGGTTTCACAGACATGTACCTCTGTTCAGAAAAAAAAAAAAAAAGCTATTGAAATGCTTTCTAGACCCTGTCTGATCTGATTCTGATTAGGAACACTTCAGATCTTTACGTCATGCTCAATATTATTGAGTACTTGTGAGCCAGACAACAAAGAGGAATATTGCTGAGATCATCACGTTTCCACCTTTTGGCAACGAAACTTGTTCAGCCCCCCCTGCATTCTTGCTTCCTGACCACACAGACAATGACAGCCTTCCCAATCAAATGAAAGATCAGGAGCCCAGAGGGAGAAACACCAGGTGGAGCACCAAGGAAGACCGCCACCAAACAGGTTTCAGAGTAGCAGTAGACCTCTGAGGAGCCCCATGAGATTTGTACCCATTTCTGAAGAGCTAGACCACAGGTGTGGAAAAATGCCAGTCACAAACAACAATGTTTAGTGAGCACTGGGAATAACTGCTCTTTGAGTCTGAGATAAAAAGCATGAAGAGAGTGACATTTAACCACACACCTGGTCACCTTCAAAGAGCAGTACCTTATGCATCTACTTCCACCTTTCATGTCCTTTCATGTTTCTCAGTTTACTAGAAATATACATATCTTTGAGTGTCATTCTGCTACCCCACTGTTACTACTCCTCACATCACATTTCTCGGAACTTTTGACTCCTAGCTCATCTGTAAGGGATGCCTATGGAAAAGGAATTCACAAATCAAGGGGGAAAGCAGTGATTTATGAGTGATGACTTGGTGATACATTTTTTTCTTTCCCTCTCAAGATCCCTTTATCTGCTTGCCAGAACTACAACATATTATGCAGCATTTAAGTAAATCCACAGCAAATCCACAGAGGAGAAAAGTGGAGAAGCAGGGATGGGCTGAGGAGGAGTTGTGTGAAAGGAAGAACAAGAACAGTCTTCCTCAGAAGAGTCTCATGAAACCTACAGCAAATTAAAACTGTAAACTTGCTTTAACCTAGTCAAGAAAAGGCAGGTGGTGCTTTACTGCTGAAGTGTGCAGCTGACACAATGTGAGCTGTGATTTGGCCAGTGCATTCTGCACGTGTCAGTTTCAGATGGTGTTTGTTTCGATTACCTCAGTTTTGTTGGCATTATGTAATTATCGGGGTGTAGATAAGTCCTGAGACAGCTGTAGGGATTGATGAACTCTGAGAATTGTTGGTTCCTTGAACTTTGAGTTTGCCCAAGCAGTAATGCCATTTTCAGTTGTGAATGAATGCCAAGAGTCAGCATCCATCTAATGGCAACAATGAAATCCTGTGCACATGAATTAGGCATGTGCTAATGCTGGAATCTGTCTAATCAGATAATCTTTTTAGATTCCAAATGATACTTGCGAAGAATAAAATAGAAATTAATTCTGAGAACTTCATGGAAGATCTCTGTTCCAAGATTTTAGTTCAGTTGAACAGATAAACCTGTGACATTCGTTTATGGCAGGGCTGATTGATGTAAAAATTGTATGAACAACATGAACATTGTAAAATAAAAGAGGGTTTAAGGACAAAATTCCTAAATCTGAAAACTCTGCTATTCTAAACAGTTTTTGTAGTTGCTTCATCAACTTTCTATTTTTAGGACCTGTCTCTTACTCATCCTTGAAAATTGATATTGTAATAATTAAAAGGTATAACTTTTAGGAAAATATCATTTGTTAAATCACAATATCATGCTTTAAAATGGAATGAGTCTAAGGTTTGTACTGTATCTGATTATTTCCCCATTTTTATCTGCAGCCTTTGGAAGTTTATGATAGCTGCTAGTCTGAATTGCCCTGTAAGGTGTAGGTATGGATTACAACATTTTGAACACATCTTCTAGTCAACTATGAAATTTTTAACAGAATCATGTATTTACTTCTGACCATAAATTTGACCTGACTATTTAGCTGGTATGTCAGCATATCCATGTTATGTACATATGTTCTTAATTTATCAGTGATCTAAATAAGATATGAACAATTGTAATTTTTCCAGTCATCATGATAGTGAAATATTGCAACTACCATCTGGAAGAAGGATGGGGGAAGAGAAAAATACTTTAAAGGCCATAGATTTCTTTTTCTTCACAATGTGCATAGATTTGTACTATCCCATACCATCCCTGTGGGTTGTCCCATAGGCTGGGAAAACTACACAAGGATCATGGCATCCTTATCCAAAGAGAGGCAGAATTTTAACAGCATCAGTTCTCCAGTCTAGTTGATATCATGCCTGTGAGAGAGTGATATGTGCTTTAAAAGTCCAAGGGTAATGAGTGGGTCAGGCAGTTCACGTGGCAACAGTCCTGTTTTATGATATTTAAAGGATGCATGATGTTAGAGTTCAAAAGGCAAGTAGAAGAGATTATTGTTTTGGCAGGGACTAATATCTTGACTATTGTAGTTTTGTGCCAGTAGATTAATATCAAGGAAGTTAAGCAATAGACATAGCAATGGCTCTTGCAAGCTACATTGAACAGGATTAAAGTTAACTTCTACAGCTGGGCATAACATACAGAATGGTCACAGTAACAGTTTAGGCTTTGACAAGAATCCAACAGTATTTACAGCACATGATAGAAAGTATTGAATCACATTTGTGTAAGACCTGACTAGGCACCTGGGAACACTTCAGTCTATTGACAACCTGTTCTACACAACTAGGGCTGGGGTCAACCGCTCAAACACTCTGAACCAGGTTAAGATATAAAAATCATGGCACAAAGGACATCCAGCAGGTAGGAAACTTGTGAAGTTTCTTGCCAAACGATACAAGGTTTCCATAAATTCCCAGGAAGATGGTGCAACTCTTGTGGATTACCAAATAGAAACCATAACTAACTTGTGAATTTTCCTGAGCAGAATGTAGTGGGAGAGTGAGAGAGCAATTGGGTAAACACCATTTGTATTTGTCCTCCTCTTTTTCTTTTCTGTGCATCTGCTTATGGTGACTGTTGTGGCTGGTATCCAGGCCAGAGGGTCTTCCTTTGAATAGTGTGGTCATTTGCCATAGTTCTCAGGCTCTTCTGAGGCTGAACTTTAATATGGCCGTGTGTCATTGTGGATGTCATTCAGGTTACACTCTGATGTCCTCCATTGCTTCTCTCTGTTTCCTTCTGCGTGCCAGCAAAGCCAATTTGCTGACAGAAAGGATTCCTGGAGCCGTTCTGTGCTCTCCAGGGAGACCAACTGTGTCAAGCATTGGCAGGATCTGCAGGTTTGGCTGGGCAAGCACCCACAACATTGGACTGCAGTAAAGATCACTGGAGAGAGATGCTGGCACCTCATAACTTTGTAGAATTCCCTGCATCAAAAGTTACCTGT
>VWZU01014202.1:95427-118288 GCA_013397095.1 Sterrhoptilus dennistouni | reverse complement strand
CCTGTGGGAGGATAGGACAGGTCTGTGTACATGCAGCCTTGTGATGTACCTTCCTTGCAAACAGATATTGTTAGGATGAGCAAATTAGAAAGGCTGAAAATCTCTGAACCCAATTCAAACTGCATATCTCCCAGTTCTCTAACACAGAAGAGATGTGTCTGTTTGCTTTGAGCATATATGGTCTTTTCATAGTTTTGGCGTCATCCGTCTCTCTAACTCCAGTAAATGCTGTTTCACCATAATTCAAGTGGTTTGCAGATAACATTTTTGGGGAATTCTTGCCATCATTGTCATTAAGGTGAAAGAGGGATGCTTTTGTCCTACTTAGGAATTGTTTATTAAAAATGCAGAGATCGAAACTATTTCTGTCAGTATTTTATCAGTGAGATTGTGGTCTGTCTAGAAGTGGAGTCCAACGTCCACAAAGAAATTAGTTTAATGGAAAAAGTGTGTCACTTGACCAGGACGCCTGAAAATTATTTGGAAACTCCCAATACTAAGAAGGATGTGAGGAGGAGATCCACACAGCTGTGCTGAGTCACAGGCTTTCCACATAGGCAGTCTGTTCTCACAGTGTTTATTCAGTGTGGCAGGATACACCCTTATCCCTTCCCAGTGTCTCACCCTACCTCCCACTGTCTGTACAATCAGGGAAAATCCACAAACACTTTATCATATTCAATACTGTTGATTGGCCCAAAATTGAAGCCTGGCACAGTAATAATAATAATTAAAAAAACTAGTGTTATTACCAAAAATGATTTTATTATGAATGATTATAATATCACTTTAAGTTTAACAAACAACAATTATTATAATTCATATTTAGGAAAATATTTTTTCTTCTGCTTAGATGAAATTTTTCTAACTTTTAAACTGCAGATACGTAACATGTATATGTTGTAGATGTAATATGTTTTATACACTGATTATGAAAATGCTTATTTAGAAGCAAAATGCTTCTAGAGAACTGAAGAGCTGTTAGGATTTGCAGGTTATTTGCTGCATGTGCAGAGCAGTCACTTTCACCACTGAAGAGGTGAAAATGCATGACTGTTAGAGGGTGGGAAGGACCCTCTAACATCCATCTGCCTTGCTGCAGGAGGGCCATGTAGGAATGTCATTCTTCCAGATGTCTCTTTGTCCCTGGTTCTGCCCTGACTTCCTTTGGGGTGACAGGGAGAAGTGAACCCACACAATACTGTACACCAACAATCCTCCCCTGGTCACCTGAGCACTGGAGCCCACCACAAATGTGGGGCTATTGCTGCAAGGCACAGAATCAGGAAACACTTCCCTTTTCTCCTCTTTCTACCTAAAACTGTTAAATGTTTTCGGAGGATGCACAGGGAGGAAGCGGAACTTGGATTGCTGATCAGCCCCCACTGCAAGGAGCGAGCAGTTAATTCCTTCAGGAGAGGTGAAATAGTTTCTTCTGAATCTGTTTCCACTGGATTATACCAGTCCCAGGCAATTTTCAGTACTTTGGTTACTAGGTGACTATGTGGAGTGAGATGCTTCACCCCAAGATGCAGGCATAAGAGCATTCAGTGAGAGCCTGTCTTCACCAGCTTCTTGAGAAGGTTAAACTTGGTTTTTTGATGGCCTGTTGTTTCCAGTTCTCAGGTGGTGGTGTACTTGGCACAAGCCATGGACTGTTACAGAGGCTTCACATCTCTGCTTCTGCCAATGTTCTAGTTCAGAATCTACTGCAAGTCTGGGCTTGGCTTCTGCAGGCACAGTTGCTTCTGAGATTTTCTGTCTCACAGAATCACAGAAAGGGTCAGGTTGGAAAGGACCCCAGTGGGTCATGTCATCCAACCTCCCTGCTCCAGCAGGGTCACCCCAGAGCACATTTCACAGGATTGTGTCTAGATGGTGCTTGAATATCTCCAGTGTAATTCTCTACAACCTCTCTGGTCAATTTGTTGTGTGGTCACCTGCACAGTAAAGAAGTTCTTCATGTTCAGGTGGAGCTTTGTGCACATAAGTTTCTGCCCATTGCTTCTTGTTTTGCCTGGCACTATTTCTGCTGTGCTTAAGGCAACTAAGCTCACAATTCTGGCTCTTGATGAGTGAGGAGCTGTTTTCCCCTTTTTCTTCCTCTCTCCCAACCAAGCATTGCTGCAGCAGACTGAGATCAGAGATCTGCCAGTTTCCCTCAGTGCTGGGGAAGGTCTCTGATGAACTCGAACCCACCAGCTTCCTTTGCTAAATCCAAGTAAACCTTTTTATTCTACCTTTAATAATTTTACATTTAAACAATATGATCTTGCCTCTGTTTACTCTTTTAACAGTCAAGAAATATCCTCTTGCAAAACACTATAAAAGGCTAAAGTGTAGGATCACCAGTACTTGGATTTTAGCTCCCTACAAGTTCAGCTACTCAGTATATTAGCAATTGACACTGGGTTTGATGGCAAATTAACTAGGAGTATGGGTGTGGGAATTAAAGTCTAAATGTTTCACAAATGTTTGCTCAGTGAAAGCTATATTCCTAGGGCTGCAAAAATTAATTCTGAATATTTAATTCAACATATCATGTGATGCTGGCAGCTTCAACACTAGCCTTATTGCTGTGCATTTTCTGCAAAATGAAGCCCAATACTTTTCTACCTACTTACCAATCTGTGGTTCCAGGGATTTGAAATAAAGAAAATGTTGGATTTTATTCTGCCCAGTGTGTTTAGGCTTGTTTAGACTTTAGCAGAAAAGCTGGTTGATCTGGTTTTTCTAGGATGGAGTAATAACTGTGTTACCTTTCCTGACCTGATGAAAGACAGGGGTTTCTTTATAGCACGCAAATTGTGGTATACACATGAAAATAATTGAAATATGATTAATTTCCTTCTATTTATATAGAAAAAATACATTAAAATGTATAATTAATATGTAATTAATTATTCAGTACTGGTCATAGGAGTATACAATGAAGTATTGTATGAAGATATGAAGGATTTATGAAAAGTAATTAGGTGGTTCAGGTAAAAGCCTGTTCCAAAGAGAGAAAACTCTTGGTATTTGGCTTCCAATTCCCTGCAAAGAAAGTAGCCTTGTTCCTGCCAGTCTCCTACATTGGGCGGAGCAGCAGGAGGCTGTCCCAGCAAGCTTAGACCTCTGGATGAACTGCAGGCAGGGCTGTTCCTGCTGGAACAAACCAGCTTCCTTTGGCCTTAATAGGAGTTACAGATATTCTTTTGTGGAAGATTTGTGTGAGTGGAGCTGGGGGAGAACATGCCTGGCTGTTTCTGCTCTGTAAAAGCCTGACACTAAAGCAGACACCCTGACTGCAAAGACAACAAAAACCTTCCCCAAACCAGCAGTATGCTTTGGGGTGTCCTTACTGCAGGCACTGAGTTATGGCTCTCCATGCCTAAGGGCTTATGGGGAAGCTGCTGAAAATAAAGGTGCAGCCTGCTCCATGCCTGAGAGACATCAGGTCTCTAATCCAGAAGATCCTGCCTGATCCTGCTTTACCGTTGGATGTGGAAAAAAAAAAAATTCCTTGCTTGCTCTCAACCTTTTTCCCCCCCTCAAAAAAATCTGCAGAGAAACAGAAGGAAGAGAAACACTGTCCTTTTTTACCCATTGCCTTGAGGACTGAGACGTACAAAAGGGATTTCAGCTCAGGTCTTTCTTCATCCTAAGCAGTGTTCTTATCACCAAGTTTAAAAAGTACTGTAATGTATGGACATTTTGCATTTTATTTATTAAGAGTGACCTGGCAGGATGTGACCTAACACCACAAAATCTTCAAAAATGTGAAATAAAAATATGAAGGGTCATTCCCTACATTGCTTTCTACATTCTCAATATCTACAACAATGAAGTAGACAATTTAAACATGAGCAAAACTTTGCAAAGTTATCAGGTTTATCCCTGACAGCAATGAATTCCCCTATTTTATTACTGACTTTATAACATAACGGCAAACATGACATCCCGGACAGCACCAGTCTCTTTTGGAGTCCTTGTACATGGAGCTGTAAAATAATGTTTGCCATTCATTTTAACTAGTATATATTTTCCCTTTTTATAGGCCTCTCTCTGTAGTTCCCAAAACACTACTGATTACCAGGCAATTGGAAAAAAACCACAGATCTATTGAAAACCAGGCAGTGGTAACAGCATGTCTGTAGTTGACTTAAAAAGAAGCTGTTGAGAGTCACCACCCAGGTTGATACTATTTTGCAAATAATAAACATAGTTTTTCATTTATTGTCTATACTTTTAGCCATTAGAATATATGCAGGTTGTATTTTTAAAGGATTTTTACTTCTTCTGGGAAAGTGAGGACTTTTTTTTTTTTTAACTTTACACAAAAGCTGGATTCTCACTGTAGCTGAGTTCAGCATTAAAACTTTAAGAAAATACAGTAATTATAATCCTCAAAGCCTCTTGGATGGTAATTATCAGCTCTTCAGGTCAAGTATTGCATAGTGGCTTACTCAGTAGTTGCAATGTTTGCTCTTGCTTTTTCTAGGTGCTATCAAAATATACATACAACTTACTTACTTTTAAGATGGGAAAAACCCATCCTGAAGTGATGAAATGAGGAGGTAGCCTGGGGTGATGCCTGTGGGTACAGATGTCAACACTGAGCTGTTGGCAGAGGAGTTCACTGTGCATGGAAGCAACAAGGGTAAACATCACAGCCTTTTGTGTTTTCTGCTCTCCAACCAAGTGGAAATGTTACAGTAAAATAGTCGGATAATACTGTGCCATATCTGCCCTTCCACAGGGTACTGGATCCCTTCCCCACTGGACAGTGCCAAAAGAAAGGACTTGATGTCTCAGTTCACCTAGTGAGCCTTTGCCTAAGGGCACTCTCTGCATCCTCTGATGATTTTCAGCAGTCAAATACAACATGGTATGAGCTGGCAGGTGGGCTGCTGGAAAAGACCAGCTTTGGTGAACTCAGGAAAAAAAATTTAAAAACTTTAGATGAGGGGTAGGCAACTCAAGAGGACCATAAAGATTCCAAGAGGATATGCAAAGAGAAAACTCTTAACAGCCAAAGTACTGCCATAAAATACAATACAAAAAGTTTTTATGAAAGCATTGACTCCACAAAGGTGGTCTAAGGAGAATTCTTCATCAGATGTGAGGCCAAATGGTGACAAAGGAAGAGGAAAAGGCTGAGGTACTTAAGTGCCTTCTGTTCTTCAGAATGAAGCAAAATGAAAGAGCAGAATGAAGCTTGCATAATCCGAGGGGAAATAGTTGGTAACTTGCTGTACCACTTACACACAAGTCTATGAGGCCGGATGGGATCTACCCAAGGATACTGAGGGAGCTGGAAGTGCTCACCAGGCCACTTTGCATAATGTATCAGCAGTCCTGGCTAACTGGAGAGGTCCCAGTTGGCTGGAGGCTGGTACAAGAAGGGCTGGAAGGACAATCCAAACTATGAGCTATGTTCAATCAAACCTTGGTGTCAGGAAAGGTCACAGAGCAGGTCATCCTGAGTATCATCACCCCTCCAGAATGGATTTATGAAAGGCAGGTCCTGCTTGGCCAATCAGATCTCCTATGACAAGGTGACACACTTATAGAACAAAGGAAAGGTTGTGTATATTTTCTGCATATATTTTTAAAAAGCCTTTGGCCATTTCCCACAGCATTCTTCCAGAGAAACCAGCTGCTCAGGACTTGAACAGCTGCACTGTTTTCTGGGTAAAAAAATGGCTGGATAGTAAAGACCAGAGAGTGGCAGTGAATGGAGTTACATCCAGCTGGTGGCTGTTCCAGAGCTGTTCCTAGGGCTCAGCATTGGGGCAAGTCCTGTTTAATACCTTCACTGATGATCTGGATGAGGGGATTGAGTGCACCCTCAGTTCTTTAAGAGGTGACACCAGTCTAGGTGGGAGTGCTGATCTGCTGGAGGGCAGGAAGGCTCTGCAGAGGGATCTGGACAGGCTGGATCATGGGCTGAGGCCAATGGTGGGAGGTTCAACAAGGCCCAGGGCTGGGTCCTGCCCTTGGGTCACAACAGCCCNTTGGGTCACAACAGCCCCAGGCAGGGCCACAGGCTGGGACAGAGTGGCTGGAAAGGACCTGGGGGTGCTGGTGACAGTGACTGAAGATGAGGCAGGGTGTGCCCAGGGGGCCAAGAAGGCCAATGGCATCCTGGTCTGGATCAGCAATGGTGTGGGCAGTGGGAGCAGGGCAGGCATTGTCCTCCTATACTCAGCACCCAAATATCTCAAATCTTGTGGTTTTATTTTTGGGACCATTAGAAAAGGAAAGACATTGAGGTGCTGGAGTGAGTCCAGAGAAGGGCAAGGTTGCTGGTGAAGGGTCTGGAGCACAAGTCCTATGAGGAGCAGCTGAGGGAGCTGGGGTGTGTAGTCTGGAGGAGAGACCTTATCGCTCTCTGCAAATACCTGAGAGTGTAGCATGGTGGCAGTCAGTCTTTTCTTCCAAGTAACAAGTGACAGGACCAGAAGCAGTGGCCTCAAGCTTCATCAGGACAGATTAAATATTTGGAAATGGTTATTTGTGAAAAGGGTTGTCAAGCACTGGGACAGGCTGCCCAGGGAAGTGGTGGAATCACCACCCCTGGAGGCGTTCACATGTGGATGTGGCACTTTGGGATATGGTTTAGTGGTGAATGTGGCAATGTTAGGTTAACAGCTGGACACAAAGATCTTAAAGGTCATTTCTCATTTAAGTGATTCTGTGATAGGCAGTTCTTTTAGTTTTATTTGTAAATTCTCAGATTTAAAAGAACAATAATTTGTTATTAGTGTTCCCCTTCATAATGGTTTATTATCTCACTGTTTCCATCATAATGAGTGTAAGATTCCAGTAGATGATAATGGGTAAGTTCCATGCATATTTGATATACTAAACTGAGCTCTGACTTGGGGAGGGGCAGTGCAAGATCTGTGCATTTAAATAGGAGAGTCTTCCAGAGCTGCTAATTGAGTAACCTGAAAAAGCTGCACTTTCATATATGGTTAAAAGCAGATCTTTAGCAGGTGAAAGGCTCTTAAGTCCTGCCCTAGACTGAAAAGAAGGGGAAAAGAATACGAAGTCCCTTGAATGCATAGTGAAAGTTAATGAAAGGGTGAAAATCTCATGGTTATTACTGATTGCCATATCTTCAATTTAGATCAAAAGATAATTTTTTAATGAACTGGTAGAGAGTGTTTCTATACTGTCAAGTTTTCCCAGCCCTGCCTAGTTCTAGAGTCATAACACTGTGACAAAACACACAGCAAGAATAGCATGTGGAAGTAATCTGCAAAATGGATTAGTGTTTGGGTGGTTATGAAGTCATGCTTCCTACCTGGCACTGAAATTTACAGTCTCTATTATGGAGTGAGTGTTGCTGACAGTTTTGGCAAATCATTATGCTGAGTCTCACTGAAATTGCACAGTGTAATAACTTGCCTTTAATTAAAGAAACAGTTATACTTGATAGAACCATCTGCTACACGTTACACACAAGCCCATGATAGCAAAACCAAGACGTGCAAATTATATTGGCAGTGACTCCAGCAGAAATGGCAGCAACAAAGCCTAAAAAACTTTTCTGGATAGAACTCTGACTAAACAACATAAGGAGCTATTAGCAGAGAGAGAGCTCTGCCACTCTCTATCTTACATTTTCATTCTTTGTGCAGTTAAAATTTGAAGTGCAATGAACAGAACTGCTACAGTAAACATCCAACTGCATAATTTGTATCTATGAAAGGGGTGTTGAGAGAAAGCTCTCAGCTATGTATGAGAAGAAGAGCACAGCAATTATGTGGATGATTATTATTAGATTTATTGCTGATACAATAATATTGCCAGGGAAGTATGACTAAAAAAACCACTCTGTCATCTACTGCAATAGATTGTAGTATTATCAGGTCATTGTCTCTCCTGTTGAGTCTCAAGCTTCAGTGAGAGCCCCTTGCTTTCTAAATTTCTCAGGGAAGTTTAGGTGCAGCTAGCTTGACTTAGTCTAAGACTAGTCAACTGCTGACCTCTAAAGTGCTATAATATAAGCAGGTTTGGCTAGAAATGTATGGTATTAGAGTCTTTGGCCTTGCAGAAGTCACAATTACAAAGCAACAAAACACTTATGTTGCTACTTTAGGATTTTATGTCTGTGTGGTAGTGCTTTTTACT
Source organism: Sterrhoptilus dennistouni (assembly GCA_013397095.1). NCBI lineage: Eukaryota > Metazoa > Chordata > Aves > Passeriformes > Zosteropidae > Sterrhoptilus > Sterrhoptilus dennistouni. The sequence continues at coordinate 110,164 of VWZU01014202.1, read as the reverse complement.
CACCCTCCAAAAGAGAGTGTTCCTTGCAGGCATCCCTGCCAGCGAAGGGGTCCACCCTGAACAACCTTGCCTGCAACATCAGGAGACAAGTTTGCCCAGTTGACCTAGCCTCCATCAACACTTTACCCTTAACACTCAACAGAATTTTAGAATAAGCAGTAAATGTACTGTGTGCTGAAAGTTGGTTATAAAGCCAGGGCTGTAATAGCATGCTGTACTGGCCATGGCACAAATGAAGCTGCCTTTACTATGCTTCAATCAAAATATGTTACAGTTATAGTGGGTTCTTGTCCAATGCAACAAGCAAGAGTCAAAAACTCTCCAAGAAACCTCTTACAGAAAGGACAGCAATGCTATCTATTTGTCCTTACCTTTGTCCCAAAATATTTGTTCAATGGGTTTGAGGAGCTACCACAACCTGTGAGCACTCACTTATGGTATTTTGTTTTGCTTATAAAATGAGCTACAAATGTTTTCCTACGTAGAATTTGTTCCCATTGAACCATACTGAAAGATCATCTTTGAAAATGTCATGCTTTTGTTGCATGTAGTCTCATTGCTGCAGACTGTAACTTGTGGTTTGCTAGAAAAGCCCTGGGTCTAGGCTGTGGGGCTGGATGTTGTTATCAGTGTCATTATGAACAGTGATTGACTCTGTTTTATGGCTCAGAAAACATCTGCTTCTCTATGTGAGAAAGAAAAACAGGAAATGCCTGCTTGAGAATGCTGCTGTCGCAGTGGCAGCAATAAATTAAAATAAAGCTCTGATAAATGACTAATACACACATATATCATGCAGGGCAGGGGGGTGTTAGGGTGGATTCCCATCTTACATACCCTCCAGAATGGCTGTACCTTGTGCATTAGCAATGTTTGATGTGGTTGCTCTATAACCTCACATGCCTGCAGGTCCTAGGCCAGCAGAGAGACTGTTCCAGTTCATTAACCCAAGGGTAATGCCACCTCTAGCTCCATGGTCCCACTCTCCTCACATAGAGCCTTCCTCCTACTCCTCCCTTGTTAGGAACAGAGTAAATCTAGGCTGTTTGTACATTGCTCATGCAGGAGGAAGAAATGAAAGAGAGCTGGAGGCAGCTTTTCTTTAGCACCGTGGCCAAGAGGGGTTAATTTGGGAGTTTCAGTCAACAGAAACTCCCAAATTAGCCTATTCAAGGTCACTAGAATAGGCAAACCTACAAAATTTAAGTGGGAGAAACTTGTTTGCTTATTCATTAAGCTAAGTCTTGTTTCTTTCACCAGAGGCAGCTAGATCTTAGAAGCTGTGCCTGGCTTGCGGCACAAGCAAGACTGGTACCTGCCAGGTAATGAGGGCAGCAAAAATTCCTGCCCTGCATATGCTGGAAGTATCCCAGACTTTTCCCAGCACTAGCACACTGAGGCACAGTTGTTCCTGTGCATGGGGCCAGAGGCTAGGCAAGCTCCTGAGCTCCAGAGAAACAGCAGGCAGAGCCTTGCTTGCTGCACATCCCAGAGTTTGTGTGCTGCTGCATGTGAGGCCAGACTGCAGCAGAGAGCATCAGATGGAGGTAGGTGGATGTTGATTCATCCTTCCTGCCTCTCCTCCTGCTCCTCCTCAGTTTGGGTGTGCAACTGTGCTCATGAGAGTTGGCAGGTGGGGGATTGAAGGGCCATGAGGGCCAGGACAGCTGAGCCACAGAGGCACCTGCTGCCACCCCAACTGTCCCCAGGGATCTGGGAGTTGTTTGTCCCCACTCTGAGCTTGAGGACATGATGCTGGGCTGGGTACATGAAGCACTCAATGTAGCTGCAAATTGTCTGCTTGCTCTGCTGACTGGATTTACCTTTCTTTGATAGTTTTGAAAATCATGACAATTAAAGAAAATCGGAAATTCCATTTAGATTGCAGTATTGCTACCCAGCCACTACAGGTACCTCCCTCCCTTGAGCACCTCACAAAGCATGCAAAAGTTGAAAGGAAGATACCACCAATATATTTGTAGAGTTTCCCGTATATTCATAAAAGAACTGTAACCCTCATCATGTGGGCAATGCTTTTACAGTCCTTAGTTTACCCTCAGTGGAAAAAAAATATAGCCTTGAATGGAGAAGTGGCTTTTTCTTGAGTGACTGTTCTTTGCTCAGTTTGGTTTTTATGTTCTGGTCTGGAAAGGGGGGTGAGGAAGTTAAAAACTAAAACATCTTGTTTCATTAGAGTGCAAACAGGAGATGCTGTGATGAAGCAAAGATAAAATACTTTGCTCAAAATAGCATTGCTCTTAATGACTGGTTTTCAGTTAGAAAGTATTTTCACTGCTTTCACAGATCATGTCAGTACACTATTACTACCAGTTCATAAAATAAGATAATGAAACACAGACCTGAAAGGTACTCAGAATGGTTTGAAGAACACAGAACAACTTTTTTCCCTGCCACGATGTATAAATTGGGTGAACAAAAGATAATATACTTTCATACTAGCCTGTCTCTTAAGCAGTTTTAAGATTTGAAATGTAATTTTGAAAGAATTGTTAGTAATAATATTCAGTATCTCTGCTGTAGATTTAAAAGTTTGAAACCACTTAATGAAAAACGGCCATACAGTTTAGAAAATTAAAGTATTTGTTTCATCTAGTGAGGGAAATGCAGTTTGCATTTCCTTACAAAAGTAAGTGCCTCCTTACAAAAACTTTACTAAAGAAAACATACAAGTAAAAATAAGAAAAAAAGATTAAAGCAAAATAAGATATCTATGCTTATTTCAGAGCTTCTGTAAATATATCTGTTCCTTAATGGATTTAAGCATGATTAAGTATTATGATTCAGTGAAACATTCAGTGTGTAGAGAGGTTTCAGTAAACAGGACATGGTAGGAGGTGGCAGTGACAAAATGAATTCTTCCAGAGCTGGATGCCTTTTTTCAGTTAAATGCTGTTCTGTGGGAAAGGAAGTGTTCAGGAGCATCATTTCCCATCGATGTTACCACTGGCTTGTGTACCACCATATCCCCTTCTAGCAGGTACACAGGGTCTGAGGGCTCCCCACCCTCTGGAGTATAAATTGAGTAGATGGAGCTGGGTGCCTGGCTGAAATACAGATTTGAAAGGTTTGATCTTAGGAACATAGCCTGTTTCCTGGATTGCTTACCGTGAATGCTTTTTCCAGTTTGCAAGCAAAAAAAATTTCGGTATTGAAACACGTATCTGAAGGGGGAAAAAAAGAGCATAATTGATACAGTCTTACACCTGGTCAGAGTTTAAGGAGCCCTGTGAAGATGTATCAAGTCTGAGGGTTGACCTGCAACCTCCCAGAGTGGCTTAATAATATTGCCAGAGGGCTCTTTGGGTGTGGTTTGTAAAGCAAAGGTTTTAATAAAGTAGAAAATAACAAACAATACAGAAACAAAAGAATAAAAGCTGTGCACAGGTATCAGAGAAGCATCCGACACCTGACTAGACACTCCAAGAAGCACCTGAGCACCTCTCTGCTCTTTCTTAAGCATACAGTGATTAAGAAGGAGTAATTTGGCTTCCTGCCAATAGAAACAGCTACAGGTTTTGGGAAACATTTCCCGATAGGTGCTCTAATCTTTGGCACGGAGCCAACCACAGTTAGAGGGACACAGAACGTTCTGGTGCCTTTGCATACATAGTCAGGGGTGTAACGAAAAACCCCTTTTCCTTATTTGGAAACATCTGTTCAGGCGTGGGAGTGCATTCCTACACATTATAATGAGCCAAAAGTGATAAAATTTTTAGAGGTAATCTGGCTCTGAAAGTCTATTCAATTATTTTCCATTTCCGTGGGCCCTTCAGAGGAAAGCATCTGTAAAAGAAGCCTGTCATGTGTGCTTGGAGTCAAAGGGAGAGACATGGCAACCCAGCAACAGTGGGGCTTGCTTGCTCCCCATGGGAGTGTGAACTGGGAGCCCTGTGTCCAGGGCTGTGGCACCCCCTTCACTGCTGCCCCATCTATGAGGATGAGGAAAAAACCATAAAAACTTCCCACAAATTGCTGGCTCTAGTACAAAATAGTGTGGCACAAAAAAAAAAAAAAAAAAAAAAAAACAAAAAAAAAAAAAAAAAAAAAAAAAAAAAAAAAAAAAAAAAAAAAAAAATCCAAAGGCAAAGACAGTGACTTTCCCAGATCTACTAAGGAATGAAGAAGAATTTGGCTCGATGTCATTCATTTTTATTTCAGTGAGGGAACAGCAGGACAGATTTTTATATTTTTATTGTAGGTTGACTTTATCAGCTCTGATCTTGATGGTGTTATGTTTTTTGCAATGCATTTAGTGACATGTTTTAAATGTGAGATCCTGCTTTTGAGCAGAGAAGCTTGTTTAGAGGCTGCAGGCACCACTACTGTAAGGCTGGTAGCATAAAGATAAGAAAACACATTTCCCAAAACTTTGCTGGACCTTTTTACAGGTTCTGTTTAAAATAAAGCCACTTACTTTTCCAGCAAAAATCCAGTAATTTTTCCCCTTTCCAAGTACACATAGTGGTTAAGAGGGCTAACCAGGATTTTACAGTTCAGCATGATGCTCAGATCTGGTTTCTAGTGGTCTCCGCCCCAACAAGTCAAATTACTACAGCCATATCTAGTTATTTTAATGCTCTCTAGTGTTGATTTGGATTATAGCATGCTACTTGTTCACGCTCTCCAGCTGTATTAGCAATGACTAAACCATTTGTACAGCACTTGCAAAATATAATGAAAAAGCATTAATTTGGCTCATTAATTTTAAACATTCAAACATGTTGCATTCATTTTATTTTTTAAATGTAACATTAATTTTACAATTAATTTTACAAATTTTATTTGTAAGATTAAACTGTGGTCAGATCAAAAGGTATGAAAATGATTTTTTTAAAAAAGCCTTAATCAGGAATTTATTTAAATATTGCACCCAGCATGTTAGACCCTTCTCATTCTTCCTCCGGCTCTTGGAGAGCTCCAATGCAAAGCTGTAAGTGATGATCTATTAGCTGGCTTGTACTTTCTTTCCATTTCTGGAGCCTGTCTCAAGTGGGGAGAAATCCAGTGACCTGATGCAGTTTTCCTGGTGCAAAACCAGGAAAAAAACCCCCAAACTGTTAACAAGCTTTGCAGCCACGCTCACATTTCTGGCTAGGGCTCACCTAAATATGGAAGTAGAGCTTACAGCCAGCAGACTGTATTTTGTCTGCAGTCAGGCTGCAGGTGGCAGGCTGTAAGGCAGTACAGGTGCATGCTCAGCATTACCTGATGCAACACTTCTAGTGAGAACATACTATTTTTTTCTCTAGTGAGAATCCCTGCAAAATCCTTGCCATGCTAAATTAAGCAAATCCTCCCATGTGAAATTGGATTTACCAGTGACAGCTGGTATATGAGGTATTCTACCAACAGAAACCATGTTGATTACAAATCTCGCCTCCACCAATATTGCTGCAACATGCAGCTGGCATAACTGGAAGATTAACAAGCTTCCTTATGCATGTATAGTGCCTGACACATCCCTGTCTCCAAATGTGGTATAGCACAAGCTTGTTATATAAAAAGCTATGCATCTTATCTCCAACATCATGGAAAAAAAAAAAAGAAGGAAAGACTGCAGAGCAGAAGGTGTGGGTAAAATATAATACACGAGTGGTTTCACTTCTCTTGGTCAGATGTTTACTCCTTCCTCTTTCCCCTGAAGCAAGCTGTTAAATTTGCTTTCCCTAGCAGTGCAAGGTGCAGTAAGCATGAAAGTATGGTTAGGTTTTCCTGTTAATTTAAGCATGTCGGTCTAAATTGCAATACTCCAAAGAGCTACCACAATCTGCTTTGCTGCATGGCCATGCTCAGCAGTTCATTGAATCATCAATTCATAGAATGGCTTGGATTGAAAAGGGCCTTACAGATCATCCAGTTCCAACCCCCTGCTGTGGGCAGATACTCTTTCCACTACACCAGGTTTCTCAGAGCCCCATCCAACCTTGGCTAGAACATTTCCAAGGATGGAGCATTCAGAACTTCTCTGGGCAACTTGTTTCAGTTCCTCACCAACCGCTCAGTAAATTTCTTTCTAAATCTAATTTAAATCTACTCTCCTTCAGTTTAAAACCATTACCCAATATCCTGTTCCTGAAGGTGCTGATAAAAGTCTCCCTGTCTTTCTTATCAACTTCCTTCAGGTACTGAAAGGCTGCAGGAATGTCACCCCAGAGCCCTCTCCAGGCTGAACAACCCCAGCTCTCTTGTTCTCACAGGAGAGGTCCTCCATTCCTCTGATCATCTTCAAAGCCTTCCTCTGAACCTGGGCTAAAAAGCACTCCCCCTGTGTAACTCCAGGAAACACAAAGGTAATTATTTTCAGCCAGCAAAGAGCAGATGTCCAGAGTTTCTGGATGGATTTGGATTTTGCTGGAAAACAAGACCATCCCTAATGTGATACTAAACAAAATGATAATGTAACTTGAGTATATCTATTTGTGGGGTCTTGGGCTTGCAAACTACAAATACATGTGTTTTTCATCACTCATGTACTGAAAAATGGTAAAACCTTGAGAAAAATCTAGAGAAACCCTGGTAATGCAATACTTAATTATGCTTCAATCCATTTAGGAACAGACACAAACCAACAAGAGATCAGGGTTAGGAATTCTCTCACAGTCACACTATGCAGAAAGATGAGGTCTCGTATCACTTGTGCTGGACTGAGGATAGCTCTTTTCCACTGCTGTACTTCTTGGCAGATTTCTGTGGCAATTCCTATAAACAAATTCCTACTTAATTTGATTTCATATACAGTCCCATTACCTACATGCTTGTTTCTAAAACTGAATTTCTGTTATTTTTGCTTTACTGTTTTTAGTAGCAAAAGACTGCGCCACAGAATGAAGTTAGCTATTGGTTAGCTGTATACCACAGCCATTTCAGTAGACATGGACATGGTGTAAAATGTTGAAAATGTCCATGTTAACAGGGATAAAGGATATTTTCAAGTCCTAAATGTATGCATGATGACTAACCATGTGCAAGAAAGCACATTTAGAAACTGCGTAACAAGATGCAGCTTTTCCAGTGTATTTTTTTGGAGAGTCATTGATTTATTGTGAAACAACATCTCACAAATTTTTGTGAAACTAGTGGTCAAAAATACCACATTCCTAGTTAAAATGTCCAGCATATGCTAATGGTAGGAACCCCAAAAACAGGGTAGCTCCAGCTGCTGGAAATTATCTGTCATGTTACACATTGCACCAAACCCAAAATCATACAGATTGTTTTGAAGTAGAATATGTAAAAACATAAAATTAAGAATTTCAGTGTACCAAGATTCAAAATAATGCTAAGAAAATAAGTTAATTGATAATTCTAGAAATAATGACATATAGGAGAAAAAAAACTGGAAAGATACTTTTACTTTTTTCAGGAACAACTGGATAGATGGAGTGATTCCATATATAAGAATTTATTCAACCTGATAGGTACAGTTCAAAATATTAAAATGGGTTTTCTACAATAAACTGGACAACTAAACAACAAAGGATTTGTCTGAAAAAAGTTTATTTGAAAACCACTCAACAACTATTATTAAGAAGTTATTTTTCCCCTCTACATTAACCTATTTACATATACTATACATATTTATATATATATATCTATGCACACACACATACAGAGTTTTGAGTTATGAGTTACTATATTGGATCCATAAAGCTATGTATCATACAACAACTTGGTTTAAGGTTTTGCCTTTCTTGGATATAACAGTCTTCTTTTGTCTGCAGCTGTGTAAAAATTAAACAATTAAAAGACACGTTATCTCAATGCAGTGCTAGTAATTTTCTGTAGATACTGTTATTCACATTAGTAGTCAATGTAGCCCTTCTACTACTAGTGGTAGACATCAACTGGCCACTGCTGTTACTACTGTTAGGATCAAAAGTTTTGTTGCAATTGAAGAGGCTGAAAAATTGTCTCTGATACTGAGAGGAAGCATAGTAGTAAATAAAGGGGTCAATGCAGCAGCTAATGCTGCTGATAGAAACACAGATTAAATAGGCAAAGTAGAGATACTCTAAGCTGTTGTCATATGAAAAATGGATATAATGAATTAAGAGGAGAACATTTGTCGGTCCAAAGCAAATAACGAAAACAGAGAAAACAGCCACACACAAGAGCAAGGCACGTGTCTTCTTGTTCTGCTTTGCAACAATGGTGGAAGAACTAAGACAGTGAATGATACACACGTAGCAGACAGTAGAAATTATAAACGGCACTATGAAAAACACAGAAGAGAAGACAGAGAAGAAGTGGACGTAATAGCCATGGAGCTCAGACTCCCTCAGCACATCGTGGCAAGTCGTTATGTTTAACCTGGGTATTTCCATGGTTTGCTCTCGTAGGAGGAAAGGTACAACCCCAGTTATTGCTACAAGCCAGATGATGAGACAAACCAGCGAGGCACGAGGCAGCGTACGCCACCCCAGGGACCGCATGGGGTACACCACTGCCAGGAACCGATCAACGCTGATGCTGGTCATGAGCATGACTGAGCAGTACATGTTGCAGAAGAAGGCAGCGGTGATGAAACGGCACATCTGAGGCCCAAAGATCCAGTCGTTTCCAGAAAAGTGATAAACGATCTTAAAGGGAAGCACGCTTACAAAGAGAACATCTGCCAGGGCCAAATTCAGCATGTATATTACAGCTGGCTTCTCGATTTTCATCTTTTTCAGAAACACGAGTATGGCTGTAATGTTCAGAGGGAGGCTCAGCACAAGCACTAAGGTGTAAACTGAAGGGACAAAACGAGTCAGCCAAGGACTGGTGAGGTATCTGGCTGTTTCAACTGACATCATTCGTTGTTCATGTAGGAGTGATCCACTCTGGTTGGTGGCTCCTGATCCAACTTCTAAGTCATCTTCAGTATCACCGTCAACAGGTATAAGATCAGCATCTGAACTGGAAGTAAAACGTATGGAAAAGCTTCTGATGCCTGGTATGCTGCTGTTATTTGGAAAGCCTGAAAAGTAAGAAAGTATTAAGATTAATAAGCTAATATTTAGATGGTATAGGGAAGCAAAAACATCTTTCAAGAAAGAAAGTTCAGATTACATTAAGTAAGCAAAATAATAAGGATAATTTCTGGCTCAACAGACAGGTTGCCCGTAGGTCAGCCATTTTACTTTAGCTCCTGCTGCTACAAATTTGGGTAAGATGTCCTCCTTTGTCTCCTATCTCTTAGCTTGAAAGCTTTTATTGATAGTCATTCTAGCTATGCTTAAGCATCCAATCAAATCTATGCTCTCTTTGGGCAACTTTAGTACAAACACAACAGGGAATTTGCCAGCCTTAAACTGTCTTGGCCAGACCCTTAATGCATTTTTAAAGAAATGAGACACTGGCATAAATACTAGTGCTCATACACAAAATTCCCACTGGAAATACTCATCACTAAAATCACAGAAAGTAAAAATGCTATTAAAACATCATGGTTTTGAAATATTTCTGTTTGCTCTGAAGACATCTTACTCAACCTGAACGCTCCCATCAGAAGAGATGGCAGAGCAGTTTTAGAGGCAGATGCAGATCCACTTTCTGCTTGTAATGAACAGGTAGCCACAGATTGTCCCGAAACACTTGTCCAGAACTCAGGAGAGTTCTCCTTATTCTAACCCACAGTGTGCAGGACAGCATGTGCCTGGCATACCCCTGGGGCACTTCTGAAACCTACAGTTCCTTCTACAGCAAGGTCTTCATGGTTTGGTAGCTAAGTCAGGACAGGGTATCTCTGCCTTTTGAATGTAGTAAGTCAGAAAATCAGCATGATTAAGTGTTAAATATGTGGCAGTGGATTTTTTTATGTAGAAAAGGAAAAGCCTACCAATTAAAAGAGCTATTAAGACATTATTTCAGCGAAGTTGTATGCATGCAGAAATATTTTGTAAGTCTGTAATTTTCAGTTTTGGCTTAATCTGCTTTGGCATAGAATAATTCAAGTGTACTGTGGGTACACAGATGTGAGAGAGTTACAACTACTTGAATAACCAGTCACCTGTTTGGCTGTGCAACTGATCCTTTGTTGAATCCATAAAATAAAAATGATGGTGTCTTAGCTCTGATCTATGAGCTGAAAGTACACAGCAATGATTCACCTGTGTAAGATGCTTTCTGTTAGAAGCAATTATTTGTTCTATAGTAATTGAAACCAGTTTTGGGGTTTTTTTGGGTTGTTTTTTTTTTTTTTTACCGAAGTATCTGAAGGAGCCAGATGGCAAAGAGAAGAGTGGCTGCAGCTTTAAGCAGCCAGCCACCTCCCTTTGTGCACAGGCAGTGATAGAAGGGCCCTACCCGGCATGGATTTTTGTAACATTCAGACTTGAATGTGCGGGGAGATCAGAGGACTAGTAAGGCAATTGGTGATTTTATTTAGAGCAGCTGTGCTTTATGTACCGTGCTGTGTCACAGCAGCATTCTAGGGGCAGAGAGACAAAAGGGAAGTGTTTGAGACAATAGTTTTCATATGCAAAGTGACTAGATTGCAACCTCTGCCGGTCAGAAAAAAAGATGCTGGGAGCTTGTTACAGAGACTGTATTAGGAAGGATGTAGTTTGAAGCAGAAATGACAGAAGTACGTTAGATTTGGTGATTACACAGAGGGGCAGTAAACTCATTTATACAAGAGTCTATTCTATCTTTTTAAAGAGAACACGAACAACAGGCAGAACGATAAAGCCTTAATCTATAACACTTCTTTATTAGTTTAGTCCAAGCAGTTGGATGGCTCAAAGAGTCAGCTCCTAGCTTTTAAGTTGCAGCTCAAGTCCTTTTGTATGACACTTCTAACTTCAGACTGTGGCTGATATCAAAGAATTAGGAGATTTTCTGTATTTAATGATCACTGCAATAGAAATATTCTAATCAGAAATAGAATAAATGACACAAATGACACCACTGGTCTTCATCTCTTTTGGGAGGATTATAACTATACTTGAATGAATGCCCCTCCCTTCCCAGATTTCTTACACCCAGAATCTTGTCTCCATGGTAAAGAGACAAGTAACATCAGTAAAACTGAGGAAAAATCTGTCAACTGTACCTATTGTATCTCTTGTACACACAAGTTTTATGTATTTAGAATTTTGAATTCTATGAGTATTTATTTCCAAACCAGAAGATTACTGAAAGAGAAGACAATGATAATTTTAGTCCACCAATGGTTGACATGTCCTTTTTGCTTTCTCCATCACTGTAGAACAGTGTGGAGACCAAACGAAGAGGTGACATGATTCCATGTGAGGAATGCATGTTCTTGGGAACACAAGATATAAACAGACTTCAAAAGAGAGAGGGTTTGGAAAGCCTGGAGTTAGGAACTGTGTTGCCAAGATTACCAATGCATGACATCATAAATGAGACACCAGCACCTCTCCCATCCCAGTATCCCTGACCTTTGAAGGACCTGAGCTGTGCTGCAGTTTCACACTTTTGAGGACTAGCAAGCGAACCCAATCAGAGTCACTGACTCTTAATGACTGAGGTTAAATCTCTTAGTGTGGATGCCCTGGGTGCTAACCTGACCCACTTCTCATTACTAACTCCTAAATGAGAACAGCTCCAAGAAAAAAATGCTATGAAAGGGACAGGCACCTTTTACTCACTACCAGCTGTTGTCTTACCTATTGCTTATAGTTAATTGAATGATGCTAATAATTTTAATTATATTGTAAATTCTTGGAGACATCTTGTTTACAAGGTTTATTAGATGAAAATATTTAGACTCACTTTTACTCCATTACAGAAATTTTCTAAAAATAGAATCCTATTACAATAAATCAGTACAAAAAAAATTATAAATAAGTTTAATTAAAATTCTCTGGAATAATATTCTAATTTGGTGAAAACTATGTGTTCTTTGTATAGCAGAGACTTCCTAAATTCAGAATTGAACTCAACTTCCATTCTGCCAACATAATTTCCATGCTGACTCCTGTTCTCCATCCATATCCCGGTCTTTAACTTAGATGACATGAGGTACTGCTTGCAAGCCAGATTTTTGGAAAAAGGTAATGAAGCATCACACTTGCTATTTCTGTGCCACTTGATAATGTAAAGAATGGTGACTTCAACTTTCCTGATGAAACTAAATTTAATTTGAAAGCTTGACAGCCATGTATCAGTTCTTATCCTTTACCAAGCTGCTTGTATGACACAATCAATATCTGTGTAATTCTAGAAAAAACAATATGCACTCCATACTTTCTGAAACAGAAAGGAAGACAAATACTGTCCTGAGGTTTTGTATTCCTTCTGTGTCAGTGTTTGTATGAAAAAGCTGAATATAGATGTTTATTCACAGAAGGGAATAGGATGAAATCATGTCATATTATTTCAAAAGATTGTAATGAACCTTCATCCAAACAAAAAGGTCAGTAGGGGAACGTGTGTTACATTTAAACTGGATTAGTACAAGACTGCCAATATACAGTAGCTCTACAGAAAAGGTTTTGAAACTACTGATAGCTACAACTACACCAGAATCTGTGAAATTATTCTTTCTAACTGTTTTCAAGCTATAGATATCATTTGTCTAAAACATATTTCACTACAGCTTAATTTTTTTTTTTTAATAATTCAAATAATCTGTTAGGAAAACTGAAGTAAAGCTTGTATAATGATCACAAATGTTCAAAGGGTCATCTTATTTTTCTAGGCTGTCATCCAGTCCTTTTGGAAGAAGTCAAGCTTGACTGATTTCCATTTTTATAACAAATAGTAACTGTCATATCAGCAATGAGAATAACTGCTCTATCAAAATACCTACAAAATTTAAACAGGTATGAAAGAACAAGATTAGTAAACTACGAACACAGAAACAGGAGGATAAAGCATTGGTGTCTGTAGTCAGGTCACTGAATGATAAGCAGAGTCTTTTCTTTGCCTCCACCAAGTAATTCAAATGGCAAATATTATGTAGAATCTGTACAACATTCAAGTTCCCAAAGTCTTCTTTCAGTCCCTGTGGTTTTTTCATCAGTTCTCCAAGAAGAACATAGAGGAATTATGCTGAAAGCCCAGCAAGTTTGTGGTTGTTTAATTTTAACAATCCACAATGTGCTATTTTCTATCAAGGATTACATATTGTTCATCTCACAATCAGTATACACCTATGCTGCTTACCCTGACATTTAAAAAAAAAATATAGAGATATATTGTAATTTCTTTTCATGTCTACTTTTATATGCAAGGGACTACACTGCATACCACTCTGTGAAAGAATTAGAGAGCAAAAAATAAAACATCTTTGACCAATCTTAAAAAGCATTCTTGAGCTCCGGAAGAAACTTGAAAAATATTTCTGTAGGCCCATAAATATGGACAGGATGTTACAAACCAGCAGACTTCATATCCCAAGGGATATCTTTGAGATGTGAGAGACTAGAGAATGGGCTCCTACACAAGCCAATTAAATATTTCCGCATGTGCTGCTGGACAACAATTAATACTGATTTCTGGGCATCACTGGTGACAGCTGCATATAACAGCTGCTTATAACAAATAGCTTTCTTTTATCTCCCCTTTGTATAACCCGAAGTGATAAGCATCTAGAATCTAAATTACTCAGTGGCCCATAAATTAGGCATGTGAAGGCAGACTGTGAAGTGCATGCCAGATACATTAATGAACAAAATAAAACACAATCTTGTAGGAGTGATGACAGTTATCTGCTATTATAAAAATAAAACTGAATTGTTTATGAGTTCACATCTCCATCTATACAGAATTTGTTATTAGATTACACAACTGATGTAGTAGTAATCTGAACACATTTTCTTGAACTATTGTTTTCTTGCCACTGGGTGTCTGCTCCTTTTTGCTCTCCTTTCTCATCTCTTTAACTACATATGCTGGCTTTAAACAGTAACATCTCTCTGTCTTGCCAGCATTGTCCCAAGGCAGGTAAGTCCAGGCAAGTTCAGACCTTAGGCACCCCAAGTGCACCTGGTCAGATAATCTGTGGGCACTTAACACCACCCTACTGCCAAACTAGTCGTTTTTTACCTGCCCAAAGGAAAAGCACAGGTCAGTAATGTGGTAACTGTGCATAGTGAAGGATGGGGGAAAAGCTGCAGAGAAGTTGCTGGTCAAGGCCAGAGCAGACCTCAGGATACAACAGTGCATGGGCAACAGGAGCCAAGTATATTGTGGCAAAAACAAGGAAAGTTATCTAGGACAGTGGGGATATTATATTATTACAATGGGAATGAGAGCTGCAAGAGCAGAAGACATATTCAGATGATTGGGTTTTGTTAGTTCTGTTTATGCATGAAGTAACTGGAAGAATAGCACCCAACAGTGAAATCTTGTTCCTAGCATTAAGATGTATAGTTTGTCTTTTACACCACCAACCCCTTTTCTTAAGAAGATGTTTTCCTTTGACTTTCCATATGAACATGATTTTGACAGCTTCATTCCCCCTTGTTGATGTGCCAAAAAGTTGTCTAGCAAAAATTATTTCCCCTCTCTGATGCTTCCCTCCCAGCATAGTTATAAACATTAGGTCTGTGCCCTTTCAGTTTAGCTCAGAAGTCAAAGTACGCTATGCTCTGAAACTTCCTCTTAGCTGCTCATCTAATCAGCTCTTTTATGTATGTAGGACCTGAGGCTTTACTGCAGGTCACCTCATGGGACAAAGTTATTTCTTAGTCCCATGACAGCAGCACTATCTAGCTGATTGAAAAAAAATCTTGAACAGAATCAAGCAAAATAGTAATAGCAA
>VWZU01014202.1:37863-75246 GCA_013397095.1 Sterrhoptilus dennistouni | reverse complement strand
AATGCATGCATATAATACATACAGATTATATATTAAGAAATTTAATATAATATTATTATATATTATATATTAACAAATATAAAGCTAATCTTGGCATCCTCATCCTAGCATACCTCATCAAAAGCCTGGGGCACTACTAACATGCTGTTGGTAAAAAACTTGAGAAAAGACAAAGTTGCTCTATGGCACAATCTATTACACTTATAAAGATTAAGTAATTGTCTTTGGAAGGTCATGACAAGGCAAGGATCACTTTCAGAACACGTTAAAGCATCTGTTTGTCAAACATCCCACCCCAAACCTCACTGCTGGAGGAAGATTGATAAGGGGTGCTTGAGAACAAGTACAGTACAATTTGTCAGAGAAAGAACAGGAAAGCAGAACAGAGAGATTCCTTATACGTATGGTACAATTTTTCCAGCTTCCTCACTCACCTGGCTTCACCAGTCTGCATTTCCAGCTGGTTTACCCATGCCTTGTAAACATCCACTGGACTGGTGTTGATTATGAGAGACTTGTCCTCCATGATCTCCTTCACCACGGGTGCCAGGAGCTGGCGCAGGGTGTTCTGCCCGCGAGCGCCTCGGTTGAAGCTGACAACCATCTTAATGACTGTGGGGTTTCCAGTCACAATGTCCTGAATCTGGTCTACCTTGGAGCTGCATCAGGAACAGAACAGTGTCAGGGTTTAGGCTTCTTTTCTTCTCTGTCAAGGTCAGGATGAATAACACGGGAAATGAAGGATCATGTTCGGACTTGGAATGTTTGTTCTATCTCATCTATTTACAGTATTTACAGACTCAAGCACCATGAGCTCAATCTAGCAAGCTGAGGAAATGAGGTAAAATGGAGTCCTCCTAACTCTCTCCAAAGTCTTTTAAGAGACAAATACCCAATACCAAGGTGACACCTATATTATTTATGTTTTTGACCCAAGGCTTTCAATGCGGACATTTTTTACCCAATTACAGAAAACCACCTAAACCCATGAAGAGGGAATTTCACACCACTACAGAGGAAGGAAGAAGAAAGTGAAGAAGGACAAAGACAACACCCCAAATCCACCATCCTGACTCATACATATTACTATGCACTAAAACTCCAAATTCTAAGTTTCTAGGACTCATAATAGAAGAGTTCTGACTTATATATGCAGTTGTCCTTATTTTCAAACCCCATACTTTTAAAACCACCCTATTTCTATGTTGAAGCTCCTTTATATTCTTAAGGCTTCTATATAAAACAAGGTGATATGCAGAGACTACCATCTGAATTCTGCCTGTGTTACAGTAATGTCCCAAAACACAGCATAGTCCCTGGCAGCTAATTTATACCTGACTTAAACCCAAGTACCTGTTCAGCTGTTAAGGGCATAAAAAATCATTTCGTTATTTCAGGATAAACCACCAATCTTCACTTACAGAACATCAGATTACATAAAGAAAGATAATTCTTTCTCCACTCTTACCTACTCAAGCACAAACCAAGAAGCCCTAGCATCTTTTTACAAGTCATTTTTTCATGCAGGAATATGGTCTGCCATAGAAAGATTGTTTTTTTCCTGAATCAGCAATCACTTGAGTTTAAGAGTAACACCCAGAAAACAAAGTTCTCTTGTAATAAAATCATGTATGTAATTTTATGGTAGTTTAAAGATTAACCACCAGTTCTCTTTAAGCATGAAGCAATCATTGAACTGCCTAAAACACAAACGAACTAAATACTTTCTGCGATTGCACATACTTTATCTCCTCTTCCAGAGCAGTTTTGAAGAGTTTGAGAAGCAGATATTCTTCCCGCTGATTGGAGGCATAGTTATACAGAGTGAAAATCACTGTATCCATAAACTTCGTTGATTTGTTTTGTGGCATTTGGAAAATCAGCTTTGCCAGATACGTGGGATTAGTCTACAAAGCAAGAAAAAGACTTTTATATGATTGTCCAGGACAAACTCCAAACTTGGAAGGCAGCTCTCTACATTTGTTCATGCCTAAAGCAGTTACGTTGACTTGAATATATGACGCTTTTCCAGTCACATTTTACTCTTCTCCAAATCCTTGTACATAAGAACCACAGAATAGTGCACAATCTGTGAGAAGCTCCATTAAGGATTTTATTTGCAGTCTCTGGATAGTTTCTCTCTGCATCTAGTCGTTGTATCTGATGACAATTAGAATTCACCATATGACAATATCTGTCTACCAAGAAAACTTTGCATACTACATGTCTGCTTTGGAAGGCATCTGCCCTGGGAGGATCTAAAATTCTTCTAAAAAAATGTCAGTGACGTGGAAATTAAAAAAGCACAAGAACAGATAAATAATATTCTATGAACTGCATTGTATTGCACTTTCCTTCCACCACATATAATGTATTTTACTAGGGAGAGTAATTTACATGGACTATATGGAGGTAAGCATTTCTCTTCAGCTTCAGTACAGGCTGAAGTATACTCAAGCAAAAACCAGCCATATTTGCTACATACTTTAAAAACAACAAGGATTTTCTCAATTACAGGAAGTATTAGAAATTGACCACGGTGTCTGCTGCAGTCTGCATGTTATTTGGAAGTATTTTCATAATCACTACTACAATCATTAAAACAAAATAAGCAGTACTATATATTTCTATATTTTCTCTAGAAATTTGCTGCCACGTTAATTTTTGCATTAAAATTTACCTGTAAAAGGTAGAATAAGTGTTGATAAGCTTCCAGTTTTTTTCTTCTCTCCTTACTCAAACCTTTGATGCCCTGCTTATCAACCATGACCATCTCCTCCAGTTGACTTTTGCTCTTTTTGTTGAGTTTCTTACTGTGCAGTACTACATCCTGCAGAAAGATGATCAAAAATTTGCATTATATATTCACTAAACAGGCAGATCGGAAAAATGAACGTTTTCCCAACCATGTTAAATGTAGTATTACTCCAAGTGCCTTAATCAGCATCTTCTAGTAAATTTTGTAAATTTAGTAAATTTTGCTGCAAATTTAATTTAAATAAAACAAATTTAGTAAATTTTGCTGGTCTATTCACTACTAAATTTTTTAAACATCTTTATCTTTCACCAATATGGCTTGCTAACAATGATTGTGTAAGGCCTGATCTATGCATTCTAATTAATGATTAATTAACATTGAACAAGCTGTTCAATATGATCAGAAGTCTACTCTATTCTTAGACAGAAAAGATGTAAAAGATTTTAAGTCTGCCAATTAATTACTATTGTCCACAAGTAGCAAAACACAGCGACGTGCAGCACAGGACAACAGAACAACATATAGCACAAGGTAGAAACGTGATAATAATGCTTAATTTACAAGGAGTGTTTTGACTAATTGAGGATGACTGAGCACTAGCACAGGTTGCTCAGATTGTGGAATCTCCATTGTTGGAAATAATCAGCCATCTGGACATGGTCCTGGGCAACCTGTTCTGGGTGTCTCTGCTTGTGTGGTGAGTTTGGACCAGATGACCTCCAGAATCCCTTCCAGCCTCAGCTGTGGTTGTGTAACAATCCTTGAGTTCCTTCAACATGGGGAAGTGCTAACAAGGGACCCTGAACAGAGCCTGCTGACCTGAAGAGTGATTCTGTTTTTCACCAGCAATCCAATCTTTATATCCATTAAGTTCAAATCCTTCTCCAACTGTTGATTGGATCTAATTTTTGTAACCACTTCTTCCCTTAACCTTGTTACTTCCAGTTCTTCTTGAAAGTCCAAGTCACTTTGGTCCAAGAGGTAGGCAAATTTGCGCAGAACAGTCAAGGGTGGATTTTCAGCACCAACTATATTTGAAGAAAATAGGTTTGTTAGTTGATGTAATGCTGAGCACCCCTAAAGCCCTCAGGAAACCGATCACTGTGCAGAAAATTTGAAGTTCATGCCAGTTAGCAGTGTTTTTGTCATAATTTAAAAGTACAGCTGTGCAAAATGGTTTCAGCTGTAGAACAATTGTGTTACAAACGTTAGCACATGCTTTTGAAGTTAAATAAGTGACTGAGAAATCTCATGTGAAACTTTAAAAAATCCCTGACTGAACGCATTAACGTACTTGTCCCCAAACATAAAACATTGAGCTGTTATTACTTACTTAGTGTTCTGTAGTCCTCCCTGGCCTTGTTTGCTCTAAGAAATGCTTGTATCTTCACAATTTGATCATTCTGAAAGTGATCAAGGTTAGGAAAAGTATTAGTTGTGACACATTTCTGCTCAGAAACATACTGCAAAATTTGCACCCTCTTTCCTGTTTCCCAAAATTGCTCCTGCAGTTGTACTAGCATGCTTTAATTCTCCGTGTTGAAAACAGAGAAAAATTACTTACATGATCCTTGAAGTATTGTAGGCGTTTCCTGTAAGCTCTCCTTGCTAGCCACATTTTGACCCATGATTGAATCTGAAAATTAAATAAAATTTAAAAAAAATTAAGGGACACTGCACAAACTTGTGTGTGTGTGTGCGCGTGTGTTTTAAATTTACTTTTGAATGTCTACTTCTGCAGGCATGCTCTTCTTGTGTGCTCTATATATGACTCTACCACCAGGCTCCTAATGGCCAGTGACCAGATAAAGGGGTTCCCACTAAACTACTAAATCAAGCTGAGTTCAAATTGCTATCATCTGTGTGGAAATAATTGCTACCTTCAGGTCTCAATTCTAAACCAGTCGCCTGCAAAAGCTGAGGATCCTGTCACAATATTCCATCTGTGATCTACAATTCAATACATAATGGTCCAACATCAGCATCTCAGAAAAGTAGGCACTTTTCAGAGAGAGGGATTTGACAGGTTTTAAGGAAATAATACACTCTCATCCCAAATGTTTTCTAGTTTAGTGTTGGAAAGAGAAATGTAAGGAAATCTCTTTCAAGAGCCCCTCAAGTTCTGCAAAGCCTATTGGAAGTCAAACCCAGAGATTTCAAGAAGCAGTTTGCTTAAGCCATCAATTACACAACTTTCAATGCCATGCAAATTTCTTGAAAACCTCCAGCCTGTGCTCCTAGTCTCTGATTCCCAGGTTGTGATGGACTATTATTTCTTAAGGCTTTTATATAAAACAAGGTGATATATAGAGATTACCATCTGAATTCTGCCTGTGTTATAGTATTGTCCTGGGACATAGCATAGTCCCTGGCAGCTGATTTATACCCAAATAGCTGATTCAGCCCCAAATAGCTGTTCATTATATATATATATAAAACATACTTGGCCCCCAAAACATGTTGGGTATTCTTACCTTAACAATAGCAGCAACATTGCTTTGAAGCACCTTTAATCTGTCAACATAGCTTTTCCTTTGTTTGAATCCTTTCCAGAAAGCCTATTTTAGAGAAGGAAGGAGACCATTATCCCATTACGAAACTAATATTTATTAAATCTATGTAACACACTAAAATCATTAACTGTGTTTATCTTGTAGAAAAAAAATCTACCATTGTGATAAAGAGATAACTAAGGTATAAGTAAGCTTGCCTCTATTTTTTAAGGTGCCCTAATAATTTCAGGTTAATTTTGACCAATCTCAACACACTTTATTGTGCAATGCTATTTCCTTCACCCTCCTGAATTAATCCTTATTCTTATCACCAGTAGACCCACATCCTTAGCATCCCAATCACTGGCTTCATCCCACATAAGTGACTTTCAGCTCTTGCACTTTATTCAGCCTCACCTCCCATCCCTGGAAAATCAATGGAGCACCTCAATCTGGAGACCATGTCTGTCCACATGGACAATGAGATGATGATCAGGATAGTCACCATGAGTTCTCTAAAGTAAGTGTGTCAGGGTAAGGAGAGAGCAGTGGATATTGCCTACTTAATGTCAGCAGGAATTCCAACACTCTCTTAAGAACCTCCTCATAGACAAACTCAGGGATGTGGGCTGGATGGGTGGACAGTGAGGTGGATCAAGAACTGGCTGAACAGATCCCAGAGGGTCAAAATCTGTGGCACAGGGTCTCTTTGGAGGCCTCTCCATAGTGGCGTCCCTCAAGGTTCAATGCTGCACTGTTTAACTTAACCGTTTATGACTCAGATGAAGGGGCAGATGCCTGCTCAGCAAATTCAGAGGACACAGAGCTGGGAGGAATGGCCAACATCCCTGAGTGCTGTGCAGCCCTTCAGAAGGACGTTGGCAGGTTGGAGAGATGGACAAAGAAGAACCATCTGAAATTCAGCAAAGGCAAGTGCAGGGTCCTGCTCCTGGGAAGGAACAACCTCAGGCACCTTGGGCTGCCCTGCTGGGGAGCAGCTCTGAGGAGAAGGACCTGGGGCTCCTGGTGGACAACAAGCTGTCCATGAGCCAGCAGCGTGTCCTGGTGGCCAAGAAGGCAAATGGGATCCTTGGGACATTGGGAAGAGCATTGCCAGCAGGTCATGGAAGGTGATCCTGTCCCTGTACTCAGCCCTGGTGAGGCCTCACCTGGAGTGCTGTGTCCAGGTCTGGGCTCCTCAGGACAAGAGAGACATGGAGCTCCTGGAGTGGGTCCAGCAGAGGCTACAGAGATGATGAGGGGTCTGGAGCATCTCTCTTAGGAGGAAAAGCAGAGAGAGCTGGGCCTGTTTAACCTTAAGACTTGACTGAGAGAGGGACCTCATGAATGTCTATCAGTATCTGAAGGGAGGGTATCAAGAGGGTGGATCAGGTTCTTCCCAGTGGTGCTGAGCAAAAAGGACAAGACACTGATGCATAATGGGCAGACACTGATGCACAAGAAGTTCTGCCTGAATATGGGGGAAGAACTTCTTTACTGTGCAGGTGACCCTGCACTGGAACAAATTGACCAGAGAAGTTGTGGAGCCTTTGGGGATACTCCAGAACCATCTGGATGCAATCCTGTGCCATGTGCTCTGGGATAACCCTGCTTGAAACGTGAGGTTGGACCAGATGACCTACCAGACCTACCCATTCTGTCACTATGTTGCATCCAGAAGTTGTCCCTTAGCTATCTGGACCCACATTGTTCTTGCCCTGGCCTCTTTTCCAAGTTAATTTCTTCAACTGACTCTCTGTTTGCTAGCTCAGAAAAAAACCCCACTTGTCAAGGAACCCAGTGACAGGGATAACAAGATATCCCTGTTAGGACGGGGATGCTTTTAGTGCTGGTTTTGCCTGTCATTTCTATCAGCCAGTGACACCAGCTTTGTCCTCCATTTATTGTCTTTCTACAAGTAATTTCAACTTTAATGCCAATGGAAAGAAAACAGAGAAAGCTTTATTTACCTACATTTCTCCATATTTTGAACCTATTCACACAGACTTTGAATTTCTCAAAGTACAGTTCTTTACTGGGCTCAGAATGACAACTACTAGTGGTAAAGCTATTTGTCATAATCAGTTGTTAAATATAGTTACTCTAAATTAAAAAAAAAATTCTCTTGTGTATTTTTCCTTTTCTTTTCTTTTGTGAGTGGGTGGTGGAATAAATTGCTTCTAATAGGAGCTGGATATTTCACCATTTAAAACCAGTGTGCATGTCTCTGTCAGTGTCTGCACCCTCAGCAGAATATTTCCTTTGTACACCTTTTGGGGTTCAGCAAGCTGGAAACATCCAAGAAATACTGGCAAAGAACACCAGGGCAGCGGCCACTCCCTGTCCAGCTATGACTTCATGGAGCAGAAACAAACCACTTTCAGCTAGGGATAGTCTAGTAAGGAATGTATTTCTTAAGTCATGCCTTGCCAAGGAATTTTTGCTTCGATATTTAACAAATATCTCCTGGTCCTGTACTGTGCATAGTTAGGCACACCACAAAAAACCTGAGCATGTCAGAACAAAGCCAGGACTGTGCATTACTGAGCTTTTCCCAAGTAACTTACACTGGAGGTGGATATGATGGATTCTTTTAAAATTGCATGTTTGCTATGTGAAAGCATACATATTTGCAGATGTAGAATTTTAAACTGCTGCTGCTGAAAACAGGGAGACAGATCTGTTTGAGAATTTTATCAGTGGTAAGTCATCAGTCACGTTACCTGTTACATTCAAAAAGCTGCCCAAGCCACATTACCTTCTTGTTCTAGAACAATACCTGTATTTTGATGGCAGATGGTTCCTGGTTTTGAAGGTAGGCTTTTCTCTCTTGATAGTTTTTTCTGACTAAGAATCCCCTTGCTCGGGCTTGCAGCCCAACAATCAGATTTTCATTAGCAAGCCACAGCTGCTCTCGGTTGTAATCTGCTGTAACTTGCCCAGCAATGTTCTGTTAAGAGATGATGGGAAAAGGTCATTTAAAAGACAAAACCTTCCTGGAATTTAGACCATGTTCTCTCCAGCTCTGCAGTTTATGTTCACCCTATCCACATCCTTCTAATTTACCCCTACATTTTAATCAGTAAGAAGTACAGCTACATTGTTACTGCTGAACCCCACAAAGCACGGAACTGAAATTCTTTGGAGCTTCAGTTATTCGAGTGGGTGTGCTGTTTTAAGAGTATTCTTTTATACATGAGCAGGGTTCTGCTTTCCTAACACTTACATATATCTTGTACAACCCAGACATCTAGAAATACTAACTGAATCACTGAGCTCCCTGTTGAAAAGGACACTCAGGTACTGCTTTCTGAATTTTAATTCAGAAAATTCCGAATGTCAGAAGGATTTACACTGACTCAAGTTCTTTATGTAGAGGAGCAAGCCTGTAATTTAGGTGATCTGCATCAGAATAACTGAAGAACGAATCACTCAGGGGCTTGTGTGATCTGCTTTGTTCTAAGTTGTATTTCACACTACCTCAAAACCTTTACAGTAAGGGAGCTAAAATAGCACACCCATCCTCTTGAATCTGGAGATACAAGAATACTGTCAGAGGATTAAATTTAAACAGAAAATAGTGGTTCCACCTGCTCACAAATACATCATAAAATTATTTGTAGGTCAATGCAAAGGTCTGTGAAATACAAAAGGATATGAGAGCAATCAGATGTTCCTCTGTTGGTGTCTGCTGTAACTTCCAGTAAGGAAATTCCCAAATCATTGCCAGACACTGCACAGGAGGCTGTGCTATCACTGTCTGCTTAGATTAAAGTTGCTGCTCTTGACAGAAGCAGATACTGATAAAGTGACCTTCGGTTTCACCCACCACAGCCTCTTGATAATTGTCATGTCTCACGCTCTCTCAAATGTTTATGTTGCTTCTGCAATAGAAGCCAATGTTTCAGCCACCTACCTGGATTTCTTCACCAGTTAACCACGAGGTTTTTGGTACAACTCCTTTGGGGGCAACACAGGTACCTTCCTCAGTTTCCACGTTGTAATAGTAGTCATACATGTCTTTCATTACAAGTTTAATCCATGGACCTTCAGTAGAAGCTAAAAGCAGTTCATAATGTTAATACACACTTGTGTCCTGTTTCACTGATAAATTACAGCTCTCCCTACTCATTTCCTCTCCCTGTACTTGCTGGGAAGCCCTTTGGCATGCAAAATCTCTATGTATCTTGGGCCTTTTTGTAGTAAGGATTTTCAAAATATCCTGTTAGGTGGATGAGGGTCATTCCTCTAGAGCAAAATGGTGATAATATTAGAGAAACAGGTACAGATCCACTGCTAGCCTCTTCTCCAAACCTAACGTGTTTCAGTACTCCTGAAACAGTGTGTCCTCCATCATCACTCACAAGCAAAACAGATTGTATTTATAAAATATATTTTTCTTGTCTTCTGCCCAAATTCTAAACTTACTGACTCTTACCTCACACATGATATTTCCTATATCCACGTCATTTTCTTGTTTATTGCTGTGGTAAACCAGTCTGCATCCTGACAGGCAGGAAAAACCTCATTTCCTCATGGACAAAAGGCCCCAAGATAAAACTGAGTAAGGCCTTGAAAATACTCATGTTGCAAAGTGAAACTTACCGTAAGAACGGGTACTACACTGACAGTAATTTTTTTTGTAACCTTTAGCTAACCTTGGCTGCTGTTAGCTATTACCAGCTTTTGCAGCTCTAAGATGACAAAACATCCCATCGCCTGCTAAGAAGAGATTCTAGCCCCAGCTTTTGCTGGTAACTGCTGCTCTGGCAATGCACAGGGACCATAATTGGGCTGTGAACTGTCAGATGGCTGACACTGGCTTCATTTTTGGCAGCAATATGTAAGACTGATGTGTGCACCTCTGCGTCTGCTAATATGCAAAAACATTGTCAGTGATAAGGTTTTCTGAGAGAATGGACTAGTCTATTGACAATCCAATAGACAGAAGCTGACTTAAATTCACTCAGAAGCAGGTTTGAGATTCTAGAAAGTCTCAGCTAGACTCTAGAAATCAACAGACTTACTTCTCAGCACGTCCTGTGGGTCTGCATCATGTGCCCAACAGTAGAATGTCATGTGAAATGCACTTGGAAAAGTGTAACATTTGTCAAAAGATTCTAAAGCAGCAGCTGTCTCCCTCAATTTACAGTGATTTCTAGGTAAACTTCCTGTTCCAGCTTTCTGGTTGCCTCAGTGATATGGACATGTGGAATCATCCTGTTTAGGAGGTTTTTTTTACCTTCTGTGGTTTTCATGTTCTTGGCTTCAGAGAGGTTCCTGAAGTAGGCTTCAGCACACTCAGGAATGACTCGTAATCCAAACCTTGACTGTAGAATCATCAGTATTGGCTGTGAATCACCTTGCTCCAAGCTCTTGTTAATCATTGATATTCCAACAGCCACTAGGATAAAATAATAAAATAGAAAAATTAAGAGTCTTATACGCTATGTACCCATAACTCTAGCCTCCAGAAACTTTGAAAATGGACTTCTAATGCTGGCACATGCAGACAACATGGCATAAACAGCCATTCAGTGGCATAAAAAGCAATTCTGTGCTTTACCCATTTTCAGCCTCCTTCATGCTTGTAAGGATGAGTATTTTGGGGAACAGCAAGCGTATTGAGTAGAAAGTGTGTGCTCCACCCGGGCTTGGATGCAGCCACAGCACAACTGAGAGCAGTCTGGGGGCACAGCTGCTCCCCATCAAGTGATATACCAGGGGACAGTAGGGCAGGGGTTGAGGATGGCAGGTACCCACACACTCAGCCTGCCCTGATAGACAGATCATCATCCACTGATCACTTGGGAGTATTCTAGAGGCATATGAAGTAATTTGGGTACGAGCTGTAAATATTAATATTCACTTCTACTGTAAAAAAATGAGAATTAAAGCTGATTGCCTTGAGTAAATTCTTGCAGCAACTTAGTCAGCATCCTGATCAACACTTTCTTGCACTTGCCTCCTCAGGAACTTGTTTAAAGCTAATTCACACCCTTGAATTTGCCAGAGATGCAGCTTTTGCTTCCAGGGCATATAAAAGCACACTGAGAGGTGATGCTGTGAAGCATGTGCAAACTTTGATGTTATATGGTATTACTCATACTGTAATTCAGGACTTCCTCCTGCAGATCCCACCATCACTGAGGGAACAGATTCCACTACACCTGGCAGCACATATGTGGAAGCACATGCCACCTCAAAAGTACATTACCCACTAGATGTTTAGGCTGCTTTAGAAATGGCTGCTCTAATTTTTAAAGGTGTTCCTTCACATCTAAAGGATCCATGCAGGATCCATGCACTGAGGAACAAGTGAATAGAGCTAGAATATCCACATTATATCCCAGCTTGAGGGAATCTGGCTGCCTTTGCACCCCAAAGCTGCACTTCATGCTGCAGCACCAAACACTTTCTCTGATCTTGTGTCTACCCACATCAGTATAAAGGAGGTCCCTGCACACACAGAGTTGACTCAAAAGAGCATTCAATATCAGAAGCCCATGTACAGGAGTCACTCCATGAGACTGAGCAAGCAGGAAAGGATGTCAGTAAATAGAAACAGTTTTTCTTTTTGTTAATTCGACTAAGGTGGGATGGGTAACTTTGGCTAGACAGTAACAGATCAACCAAAAAGCTGGCTGTTTGTCAGGCAGCTGAGAAACAAAGTGGACATGCAATACCACACCACCACCGTCTGGATTTCTGTCAGATAGCATCCTGCTAGTTTTCTGTGCTTTGGAACAGACCTCTGCCCAGCACACAAGTGTACTGGAGATTTCTACCATTGCCATGGCACTGTGATAGGCAGGCATCTGGCCTCAGCAGCAAGGAAGCAGAAAAAATTGGGAAGTCACACAATACAGCTGGCTGCTGGTGGCCCTAGACTCATACACGGTCCCAGGTGCCTCATCAGCTCTGTTCAGCAGTATTTGAATGCTTTCCTTCCTCATTTACATCATGTAGTTAAGGGTGCTGGAGGATATTTTTACAAAAAAAAGAAAAAAACCCGACCACTTTTGCTAAGATTCATTTATGTAGGTCCACTGCCATCTGGCTTTTCCTCACCTTTTAGTTAGTTATGCCTGTATTTTTGAAGGAAAATATAAAAAAGTGTTTATCAGGGAAAAAACCTCAACTTAGCAGAAAATATTCTTTTCATTTTAAGTGCTAGCAATTAACATTGTGGCTGTTCCTCTAGAGCAAGGCCATTTAGACCCTGGAAAAGTCATAAGATAACTGGGGATTAGCCATCCCCAAGTGCCAGAAAACTATCAGTTCCAGTCTGATTTTCTAGTAGTTGGGATGCCAGTACCAGATCAACACTGCAAAGGGCTCTTTTCCACACCCATCCTCCCTTTTTAAACAGCTGTGATATACAAAGTCACAGTTGTCTGGTGTGATAAGCCTGAACTCTTAACAAGGCCAAAGATCATCTTTTTCCTATAACTTGGACTCTCTCAGGACACACAGACTTCCTGCTTTGACAGACTCTTCCTGTGCAAGGCTGAAGTCAGTGTTCAATTTTACTCCTGAAGGTTATACAGCTGATACTTGGCTGATCTCTCTTTGTCCTCCACTTAGATAAGGAGTACAATGGTTGAACTCATTCAAAAAGTGAAGCAAGGTGATGAAAAACATAAAGCAAGCACCAAAATGTGTTAGGAAGCGCACCAGCACTTACTGAACACTTCTTTCTAAATACAGAGTCCTTTACTGACAGGCAATGCTGTAAAAGCCCTTCAAAATTTTAAAACTGTACCACTTAGTATTTATATAAGGCATAAAAGTTAGTTTGGAAGTGATCAAAACTGTTTCAGTACTGCTGCCAGTATCTTCTCTTATTTTACTGCTTATTTTATTACCTTTACTGCAGCAATCTCAAAACCACTTTCTGAACTGAAAAATACATCTTTGACTACCTTGCAGAAGTTTTGGAGTTTTTGTCTTTCAAAAATAGTGTCTGAGTGATGGATCAAATGAGAGTTCCTTTCCAAGTTGTGATCAAGCTGAACTTTAAGTTCAGACTATGTGAACACAACATGCAAACTTCCTGAGACAGGATGTGTTGGTTATAGGAAGTATCAGGTTCTGGACCATGGGGAAATGTTAAATCTCAGGTTTTAGCTGCAAAACCTTAGCGCTCTTTAAGAGTGTGCTGTGCTGATAGTGCTTCCTTTCAACCCACAGGGCAGAGTACACAAGATTACTATTTTTTCCTTTAAAGTGAAATGTTAAAACAGTTCCACTGACCATCCTTTATTATAAAAAGCTGTGCATTTACTACCAACACAGATTATAAGAAAAGATTTTTAGTACAACAGCTAGGTAGTGGATAGACCAGTGGTTTACCATTAGCAACCTTGTATGGTATTGCTGTATGAATTATCCTGTCCTAATTTCTGCAGGCTGCTTATGATACATCTTCTTAATGCTTTTACACCAATGAACACAAATTAGGATGTTTTCAAGTTGCTCTTTAGGTTTAACTCAAATCCATTTACAAGCTACACATTTCCTTCCCTTCTCTGTGCTCCATATGTTTCCTCATGGCTCTGGGTGGCATCTGTGGGAAGCAGGTTTTTCCACAAAAGAAGGTTTCAACACCGCTCAGCACAAAAGATTGGTTGAGACAATGTGCATGTATCTGACCCTGTTTCAGAAAATTCACAAGCCCAGTGACTATTTTATAACTATTTTTTTTCTATGGATGTGTGACCCAAAAAAATACTTCAGCTATTTCCAGTATATCTCCCTTGTTACGTGAAGACCGTATTAGTTGTTCAGATCAATTCTAAAGCAATAGTAACGCAAAACACAATATTCCTGTAGCAGGGGATAGCTATTTGTGATAGCCAGCTGTGTCCTCTTCCACCCATGACTTCCCAAGTAGCAGCTCCTGACGTGCCTGTGGGCTTCCTGCAGCAGGGATGGCTGAGCACAGAGCTGCAGGAATGCACTGACTTCAGCACTTGCATTCACAAGGTGCAACAGAAGGGGACACTGACTCACCCAAAGCCAAGTGAAGCAGAAGGATGACCAGTGCTCAGTGACCAATACCTTGTCTGGGCTGTGCTGGCCCCAGGCTGGAACAAGCAAGCATGTCACTGTGCTCTCCAGTGTGCCCCATAAACCCAGCAGTCCTTGCTTCTGCATATCTTACCAAAGTTTATTATGTATTATGAATATTTTTTTCTAAAATTATTATGATCAGCTAAAGCTGTCACAAAGGCTGTTAAGCGAATTCAGTACCCAATACTGACAGATTAAGCCTCAGCATTTTTCCTACAGATCTCCTCTTCCTTACAGATTGGCAGAGCATATACTTTTCAAAATGACCTAGCATTCCTTTCACGCTACTTTAAAAGTTAATATGTTCCCGATTTTTGTTTGTCAGCACTCCATAAAAGACAATATAAAGAAATATGAATAAGTAAAATTGTAAACATAAAAATTTACTCTTACAATATGCATAAAGATTTTAGTCTTATGTATAACAAAACAAGCTCCTGAACAGCATATCCCTTCTCTCTCATATATTTCACTAGCTAGATGAAACTACATTGGCATTAGAAAGATTGATCATGATGTTAACTGTATAACCAAACTCACTGAATTATTAGCCACACCTTAAAGATTACCACTTCAGATAGAACTAACATCACTCCTGTAGTTTTTAGTCATCTCAGTTTTAGGATGACAAAGAACACGCATTCATTTCTTTTCATGTATTAAGGGCTTCCACCTTCCCTGAAGTGGAAAATATAAATTACCCATTTTAGTTTGCCAAGACCAAGAAAAACAAGAGCAGTGCAGATGCAGGTTAATACTTACAGGTGGCTGCTTCTTTTATGTTGTTATTGCTGTCATTGATTCCTCTTTGTATTTCATCCAGCCACAGAAGTGCTGATTCATCTTGAGATTCCTGGGAAAAGGATAGTAAAAAACTTTGAAAAGACTGAATAGCAAGAGTTGTCTCAATATACTGATACAGCTCCCATATACAATCTCTGCTTTGCAAAGCCCTTGAACACTAAAAAGGATTTGACTGTTTAAAATCATCAGTGAAACTCATTCATAGTCTATTTACTGAATTGAAAAAGATCCTGTTCAGATACAAAGCTCTGAAAGTTTTGATGTCTAGAAGAACAGGAGAATTTGCTGATAATGCTGGCATAGAATTCATTCTACCAAAGATCAATAAAAATTGAAAGACTTTTATTTCCTTGATATGTAGGCAAATAAACAGCCACATAAAAATCACACATTATCAGGCAGCACTGTGATAGCAGGAGAGAGTAGCAGAAGACTGCAGGAAGTTGGCTTTCTTTCAAAATTCCTTATTTGGAAAGGATCCTTGTGCATACCTAAGTAAATATTACATTATAAAACTGAATAGAATTAGAAAACAACAGTGAAAACTGATATAGGGTCAAGTTTAGTAATGATGACTTAGCTCATGCAAACATTTCTGTAATTAAGTAGCAGAGTAGGTACTGCTCTTCTTTCAGGCCTGAAGTGCATGACATTAAACACAAGTTAAAATAGAAGGTATAATAATATATATTATATATATAAAATCCCCACTAACCAGCCCTATTGCCCAGGTTCACTGGTGATACCAGAACTTCAGCAGATAAAGCAGGGTTAAAGTAATATTTAACATCTAGTCCAGTAGGTGGGTGGGAAATTCATGCAAAAGAGGAAATAGGAGTGCCAGGCCTATAATAGGCTAATGATGAAAGAAGCTGGAATGTATCGATTGAGAGAGATCTAGGATAATACACCCACAAATATTTCAGGGGAAAAAAACAGCCAGAAACACATTTAAACCAGAAGAGTGTAGACAAAGAAGCAGCCTTGCAATGAGTATCCCTGGTTAAGCACTGAACCTCAGGCTGAAGATCTAATAAATCTGACATCCACAGAAACTACAAAGACAAAACAGGGTAAATAACCCTAAAGAGATGCTCTTCAGCTTGCATGATATATGTAATGAAGGTAGCAGAATACATAAGTAACATGAAGTGTTGTCAGACAGTCACAGGACAGTGGACACATACTGCTTATTTTTCTACCACATGAGACTTAGGGTCAGCACAAGTGAGAATGTTTCATAAATTCCCAAACGACCACTGAATTTTGAGAAAAGCATTGAGAAACTGGAAAGAGTTCCTCATCTGGTATTCAGCTTTTACACATTAAATACAAGAACAGACACAAATACTTCTCTGGAGCCAAGTACAGTTTATGTTGATCCTTGGGACTAGCCTGGAAGCCAGACCAAGATTTGGGCTAATTTTGCTTGCTGAAACAAGCTGTTGTTTCCTGCAATTTGGCATTGAAGGAAAAAAAAAAAAAAAAAAAAAAAGAAAAAAAAAAGAGGAAAAAATAAAAGAAGAAAAAAAAAAAGCCAGGCAGAGAAAAAGGAAGGGATCAACAAAACAGCAAATGAAAATAGGGGAAAGGTTTTAGAGACAGCAGTCTGTGGAGGGGTGGAAACAGTCTGAGGGGTGGCAGTAGGTGGATTAAAGGAAACACACAGCTAGCAGTGAGTAGAGAGGCAAAAGGCAAAGCAGAATGCAGTTTTCCTAAGGCATGTTTGTATGTGTGGCTTCTTTCCACCTTCGCCTTTTTCTAAACTGAGATCACCACAATCTTCTGCAAGCCTGGCCTCTCCCTGGAGAAGGGTACAGAGTTCAGCCACGTGACATTTTGGTCTCTGAATGAGACCCTTGAGGGTTTACTAAACACACCCCTTGATTTTTCCAGAAAACATCTTAATCCAAATATCCGTATGTGTGAATTTCAGCAGAACCCTGGATATCAGCTTCAGGCTTGTGGTAAATTAGGAGTTAAATTGCTGCTGTAAAGCAATTTTATCTCTGTGTTGAGCTGAGGCTGAAACTGAGTCATGTGTGCATACTTGGATACGTCACACCCTCTTTGCTGTAGTAGACAAAGAACAAATTAGCTCCTTACCATAAACCTCATGCTTACAGGATGCTTCTGGAGGAAAGATCAATCATTCTTTAGTCCCCTCACAGAGGGGAAAAAACCCCCAGAAAACGTCCCCTGAGATGAACTAGCACAACACCATCGTTCAGCTGGCTGGATTTCACACACTACAATGATGATACTGTTTTTCACTGGACTGCTTTCTCTTACCTCCACTCTTTGCACTACAGGTGAGTCCTACTTTCTGTATCTATTCCGTATTTTAGTTAATAACACGGACTTCTTGATAATGCTGTTGCTCCACCAGATCCAAACTTGAAATGAGTTGCACATGCATGTACCAATTACAGAAAACTGCTCCAAGATGTCTCCTTGTAAGCAGATTTTTATTCTTTCATTTCAGTGACACCTTACCTCTCGCCAGTCATTTTCCATAAAGAATTTTATTTAAGAGAACTTGCTGCACTTACTGAACAGACTTTTTAATCTAGTATTTTTGTAATGATGTGATAATTTTAAACCTGTAGCGTCTTGTTTTACAACTTCGCAGATGGTGTTACTAGAAGGAAATGCTCAGATGACTATTGTGATAAAAATAACTAAAGGAAATGATTAAATAATAAACGTGTTCTTTTCCTTTCTAGAATTAAAACTGTTTTCAAACCAAGCTCAATTTGAAAAGCTGGTATACATAAATATTTATTTATACATACACAATATAAATGTATATGTATTTATACCTATATCTATCTATCGATTTATCTATATATCAGTATATACATATATATATGTATACATCAACACACACACCAGTGCCTACGAGTACATGTATGACTTTTAATGAGTGGTTAAACTAGTTTTCTGGAGTGACCATCAAAAAATTACTAAAAATTATGCATCTACTAATTATTATTTTAAAACACTCTAGTATAAATCTGCCAGTGAATATTAAAAAACTGTTTTCCTTATTTTATTAAAATATGAAAAGGTAAAAGAAAAGTCCAAAGATTTTGATCCGTGTTTCAGTTTGTTTCTGAATTCCAGTTTCACAGTGTGTGCTGTAGGCTTTACAGTAATTATTTTTGCATTAAATGCAGGTTAGAAAATTTAACTGACACTAATGCTTACACAGTTGCAAAAATCTATTTTACAACACATGGCTTTAAAAAGCATTTTGAACATGTTCATGATTCATGTGGAAACTTCTCTACTAAAGACTGAGGAACAGGTGCTAATAAAATAGTATTATTGGTTTTGCCTACATGCTGAAAATATTTACCCACTGAAAATTTTCCTGTTGCTTGAAAAGTTTTATTAATTTCCGAGTAAATTACACTTAATACCTGTCCAACCAATTTTTTTCAATTCTCAAGACCTTGCTCAGGTACGAGAAGCTGAAAAGATCTGATCTTCTTTAGTCAGAAGCTGAAGAATAACAATTTCACATGTGAGACCAAAAAAACCAAGGGTAATTTCAGTTTTTTAATTTGAAATTTTCAGTCTGTGTTAGACTAGGTGGTGCTTTTTGCATCTTTTGCAGTCATGCATTTCATATGTGAAGTGACAAGGATAGTACTGGTGTTTGATCAAGCCTAAACAAAGACGTTTATATGATGCTTATATGATAAATGACCAACATTATATTGGGGATAACCCTCTACTGGTCATAAGCATTAGAGACGTATCTGATGTTTTTAACCAAAGATTACTGAAAACACTCAAAATGGAGAAAGATCAGCTAGCATTATAATGATGGATTTTCAAGATTCGGTGTGAAATGATAACTGAAGACTGTTGTCCATACATTTGAACACCCAAAGCAGAGGAGAACATCCCCAGATCTTTTAAAATTATATTGCTTTTCACAAAGAGCTGGTTATCTTTCTCTGCTCCTGAAGGTAAGCTATATTGGTAGTACATTGGTTTGTCCTTTTTAATGATTTTAACTTTTGCTTTGTTTCTAAGCTTCAGAATTTTCACGAAATGACTCTGCAATCAAAACAGTGTCTCTCATCAAAACTTTTCGCGGAATTGTGCAGAGAGACTACGATTACATCCCCCCTAACGCTATAGAAGGGGAAACAACAACCACCATCCATATCAGGGAAAACAAATGCAGTTCCAAGAGGTCAAATAACGACTCCACCCTAACACAAGTGAGCAACACCACTCTGGAGTACCTGACCAGCTCTCTGAGCACCAAGCTGATACCCGCAGTCTACCTCGTGGCTGTTTTGTTGGGCGTGCCATCCAATGCTGCCATTTTGTGGATGCTGCTCTTCAGGATCCGCTCGGTGTGCACCGCTGTCCTCTACACCAACCTGGCCGCCTCGGACCTGCTCTTCTGCCTCATGCTGCCCTTCAAGATAGCCTACCACCTCAACGGGAACAACTGGGTGTTCGGGGAGGCGGCGTGCCGGGCGGCCACGGCCGTGTTCTACGGCAACATGTACTGCTCCATCCTGCTGCTGACCTGCATCAGCGTCAGCCGCTACGTGGCCATCGCCCACCCTTTCACCTACAAGAGGCTCCCCAAGCGCGCCTACGCCACTGCTGCCTGCGCCGCCGTCTGGGCCGCCGTGTTCCTCTACATGCTGCCCCTGGCCCTCATGCAGCAGAGCTACCATGTGGGGCAGCTGGGCATCTACACCTGCCACGATGTGCAGAGTGCCTGTGAGACCGTGTCTTCCTTCCAGTTCTACTACTACGTGTCCCTGGCGGCGCTGGGGTTCCTGGCGCCACTGGCCACCATCGTGTTCTGCTACGTCTCCATTATAAGGAGGCTCAAGACCCATGAGTGGTTCTGGTATGTTAAAGTCAGCCTGCTGATCCTCACCATCTTTGCTGTCTGCTTTGTGCCGAGCAACGTCATCCTCATTATCCATCACATCAACTATTACTATTACAAAGCAGATGGGCTGTATTCTTTTTACCTGATTGCTTTAAGCCTCAGCAGCCTGAACAGTTGTCTTGATCCTTTCCTTTATTTTCTCATGTCGAAAATTAGAAACCAATCCAACACTTATCTAACAATGGTTAAAATATCCAGGGAAAAATGAATTTACTTCTATTACTGGAATTACGATTTTGTATCGTATTAACACAGCAACAAATCTCAGGTGCAACATTTATACTTCAAGTAAAATGTGCTAGAAAACACAATCTCAGCTAAATTTATTTCCTCCCATACAAGGAATATCTCAAAAAAATACACTCCTCCATCTCTATAACTTTATTATGTGTATTGTAACACCTGTGTACCTAGATTCAGGGAAGTAGCTCTGCACCTCCATTTCTTTCTGAGATCACTTTCTGGCCACGGGGGAAGCTGCCCCCCATGGCCAGGGGAAGAGCATCAGTCACCACAGCTTCTAAATACTAGAAAAGGAGTCAGCATCCAAACAGCACTTCTAGGGCAATTCATGACACTCCAAATTAGCTCTCAGCCAACAATCACTGCAGGAACAGTGATACAAAAAGAAGTTTTTGGCCTGGTGAAAATGGCAACAAGTAAAAGCACTTTCTACATGCCTGGGAGCAGTGAAGAGCAAATAGTGCCCTGGATGCTGGAAATACCAAGTCCCCATATGTTCACAGAACAGTAAATCTACAGCTGTGGATACAGAACCTGACTCTTCCAAGGCTGCCTCTCCCACCAGGGAGCTGCTTAACCAGCTCTGCACTGGAGACTTGTTCTTCCACTCCGTCAGCGCCTGCACTCCCCTAACCCACAGGGACTGGGAGCTCACCCTTATCAGCATGAATCCAGGCATGTATTACTCTTGCTTGGTAAGCAAAATGGGGATGATATTTTGTGTAGTATTCTCTGTTTCCACATCCTCACAGGAAATACCTACAGTGTTACAAATACTGCAACTGGTTACCATTGACTGTAAGTAAAACAATGGGTCAACTTTTACCTTTACTGAAACTTAAAACCTACATGTTTACTAAGTTCCTAGAAAATGAGCTCAGTTGTTGTCATGTGAATTTGTAATTGCAACATGTAAGTGGGGATAAAAACGTTTTATGTTGTTTTGATGACAGTATTGTAAATAAATTTTACTTAAATAAAATAAGTTGCGCTGGAAAATGCCTCAAGGGAATTTGCAGCCTGGTGAGGCTCCCCTTTTCCTGTTTCTTCTGGGTCTTAATTTAAGTTAGTTTTAACCCTGCTATTCCTTCAACATGCACGAGAATGAATTTTAAAGATAACTCTAAAATAATTCAAATATTACTCAAATATTCGAACAACTATTGAAAATTTAAACAAGGTAGATGTGGCTAAAATCCCTGTACCTTTTACACAAAAAGCCCTACAACCAAACATAGTAATTTGGTCCATCTGTTTAACTTTCCAGATTTCCACAGTATGCTCCCTTAACACAGGGTTTCTCTTCACTGGGACCTGAGTACATTTGGTTTGAAAAGGTTTTCAGAACTGTTAAAGGCTATGATTTAAGATTTACAAGACAAAATAAGTTCTAGGTTTGCATTTTCAGTTTCAAGCAAGGAATAAGTAGGTCAGATCTGAGATAAAGACCTGTAATGGGTTCTGGCAGATTTGAGTGCAGACTCCCCCAGCTCACCACAGCTATGGGGAAGTGACAGAAAGCTGCTTAGAATAAGTGAGTAGGTTTGACACATATGCTTTTCCAGATGTTGGGGCAGGAAGTTTATGGGGAGACCTATCTGATCCTTGTAAATCAAATGCTTCCTTTTACCACAACTCACTCTTAAAACATGCTAAACACAAATTAGACAGATCTGCTTTATAAACAGGGGTCAGAAAAAGTGGAAAATAGACTTCAGAATAGCACCACCTTTACAACTGTGTTTAGATTTTTTTAAAAGAAATGTCAGGCTAAATCATATTTTTACCTAAAGAATGGTCATATCTCTGATTGATCACTGTAAAGAATAAGTATATGCATCTGTGTGTTTCTTTTGGGAGCACTGTATCTTGTTCTCTTCTGAAACAGAAGAAATACTACTGCTCACAGAGAAGGTGCTCTAAGTAGTTGTCAAAAGACTGCAAAACCAAAATAGCTCAGGAGAGAAAGGCCAGCAGAAGTCTCTAGGAACATCAAAAAAACCTTAGACTGAGAAGGCTTAAAAGAGATTGTACAATTTTTAGTCCAGGATTTGGAAACATTCATTTGTTTCCCATGAGCACATTCACTCCAGAACAGGAGCTGGCACCAGGTTTGAACGTGTGGAGCACTGGGGCAGCTGGTAGGAATGAGCCTGGGTAGGACTGCTGTGTGCAGGCACCTGTGGGCTGTAGGGCTCTGCCTTGGGGATATCCTGGCTCGCTGTGCTTTCACATGGCACGTCCTGGGCCAGCACCTGCACTTGTGCACAAACACTGACCTCAGCCCATCCAGGACAGGTGAAGCCAGAATGCACAAACCTCTCCCCAGAACACCTGGAGAGGGAGAAAGCTTTTCAGCACTGAGGGCTCTGTGAAACCAGCCCTTACCTGGGAACCCTGGTACAAAATTGACTTCTGCAGACACCTTCCAAAAGTTCTGACAGCAGGTTATAAAAAACCCCATGGTTTCACAGCAGGTACCCCAGGTGAAGTGGCACAAATGCTGAAAGATACTTTACAAGCCAAAGTTTGCAAACTTTCCCCAGCTCGCCATGTGGCCTTAGGGACTCACTGTGTGAATTTTAATTGTGTTTTCCAGACACTGGACATTTTAAGTGCTGTGCTGGTAGTTTTAGCTAACCTTGTGTTCAGTCACATCCTGCAAGCTGCTAGGCTGATCTTTGTTTATGCTTCCCTGAGCTGGAATGCTGTAATGCTAACCAGGCCACTGCTTTTGGGGAAGCAGATAGCAACATCCTGCTGAGATGGGTTTAAACTGAAGGCATGTACAAGACCATCAGATTGTTATTCTGTGATAAAGCTCTAAAATAAATATGTACAAAACTCCACTGTAATAAAACAACATAAGCAAAGGAGACTCCCCAAAATATTTCCCGGAGATTTGTTACATAACACCATAATTGTGACTGCTTTCTGGCAAAAACCTCACTTTCCATACGTATTGTGGCTATCAGCCTGACACAGTCCTGTAACTATCATTACACAAATTCATATCTACATGAGTGTTGCTCTGCCCATATTTTGCAATAGCTGCAGCAACCTAGTAGAATTAAAACAAGTGAGATTAGCAGTAGCAAGACATATGTAGAAAATGTCTTAATTTTAGTACATTGAGAATTAACCGATTTTGCCAGTCAGAATAACTGGTATTGCAAAATTAATTTGTGCCAGTTTGTTGTCACTGGCTTATTTACAGCCCAACTGGGCAAAGATAATAGAAGCATTAGGGGACCAGGACAGGGACACAGGAGCAAGTGAAAAGAATTGGCATTTCACTTCTCACAGAGAACAGGAGTAAAAATTCTAACCTTGCATTTGTGTGCTTTGGCATGGTACAGAACATCTTGATAATGCCTTGCATTTGCTGGTCTCACGTCTTGCAGCTTGGCTGTGGGCAATAGCAGGGCTTCTAGAGTTTTCTCAGGAATTCCTTGGTCAACTGCTTCATTAATGTGTCCAATCGCAATGATTCCTATGAAACAGAAAAGTTATCAAAGATGCACTTACCAAAGAAAGTTGCAGCTTTTCTGACATCACATACAAACAAAGCAGTAACATGAAGAACAGAAAAATCACAAAACAAGAAGCAGAGGCAGCAACAGCAGCTGATTTTAAATTGGTTTTGTTCTTCTATTTATTTAAAGCTATTATCCTATAGAACTTTCCTTCCTATCAGAATTATTTATACATCTGGATAAAACCCTTCCGAAAAATCAAAATTATCCTAGACAAAAAAGAGAAAACAGGTTTTCGTATTTTCTGGGAAGAAGCACCTACATGAAGCTTAAGAATAAGTTGGGTATCACTATTTCTGTGTTTAACATATTGGCTCAAAGTGCTGAAAGCTTTGTTTTTAAGTGATTTCAGACCACATTACTTGAAACCCTGATTTGGACAAATACATCTATACTGCACTCCCAGCTACAGTGTTACATAGCAACTTAACCTCACTTTTTGTAATTTCACTGTAAATAACCAATTTGACAATGGTGGACAGTGGCACTCAGTACTTCAGTCAGGAAGTAAGGCCCACTGCTTTTAACAAAACCTTAACTCATTTTCATCAGACTAGGCACTGCAGTTTCAAATTAATTTCCTCCTGCTCCAAAACAGCACTGAAATGGTCTGCTTGTGGTCCCTAAAGCCACCCTAATGCCCGTGATGGTCCCTAATGCCAGAAAGGCATCAGTCAAAGCATCACTCAATCACCTGTGAGGGATGACATCCCTGCTCCCAGTGGATCATCTCTCAACAAGTGTCTCTAGACCCACCACAACCCACCTGGTGAGGTCACAGATCCGGGTCATCCTAAGGCTTGGGGAATGAGTAGTTTTTCCAAGGTGGTCCAATAGAGGGACTATGCAGGTATGGGACTTGCCTCCCTTCTTCCTGTTCTCTCTGCCCACCTGCCCTCTCTAATCATTCTCAGGCAGAAGTCAGTGTCACAGGAGCAGCTATATTGGTACTGAAGACTTCCACTGCTACTGCAAAGTCTGTTCCAACTCCTACTAAGTGCAGAGGTTCAGCCAAAAAAGTGACCCTGCCAGTCAAATAAACTCTCAGCACCCCACCTTGCCAGAGGGCACACGTGGCAAGCAGACTGTGAGGATCCATGGGAACCACTGGACTAGATTTAGGAAGCACTAATGCAGCCAGTTTTAGAGATTCTGCAATATAAGATTCCCCTATGCATGAAACATGCTGCATGCATGGCGCTAATGGCAGTACAGGAAGGGCAGGAGCAGCCTGAGTCTTTCAAAGGCTCTCAAAGTGTCTTGAGACTGCTTCTGAAACGGCAGGCAGTCTGAAAGCTGCTTCTCCTTGCTCCAGCAAATTTGGCATAACTTAGCCTCAAATTTCTATGTGCAGTGGAAGAATTTGGTGCTTTAGCTTTTTTGAAGCCCAAATGACCAGCTAGTACATTTAATACAGCACCACCCTCTTATGGCAATGCAGTTACATTCAGCTTCAAAAATAAACTCTAAATCCATTCACATGAGAACATGTGGGCATAAAAAGCTACTTTCAGGCAGGAAATCAAGTTACCCAAAAGGAGAGCAAGGCAGATATTTGCATTGTCCGACTTCTCACTGACTCCTTTGTGAAAAACAATCACTTGGAATCATTGACACATCAAAACACACTTTTCAATGGAACATTGCTTGTAATTTCTTCCCCTATCTCTCAATATGCTCTTTGCTTACAACTGCAAAATTCCCAAAGTGAGACCATCCAGAACTGGCAGATACTGCCAAGCAGGCAGTATAAGCATTTTTAACACTGCAGAAGGCAGGCACCCTATGATATCCTTCAGCTGCCTGAAGCAAACAGGAATATTTCAAAGACACTTAAAGACCATCAGGCTTTCAAGAATTTTAAATGCTCTTCTCTTTTCAAGGATGTCTGAATGAGGCCTCTCAGTTCATAGATTTACATACCAAAGACCCGACTTTGACCTCTGTGGGCAGTGTGGAAGAAGAATTACTTACTTTCATTTTCTTCTTGAATTTGCATATTAACCATGTCAATGCAGTTCTGGATATCATTCCAGCTTAAATAATCTTGGCCTTGAGATGAAGCCTCTGACTTAATAGACAATAGTGTATCAGCATAACTATAAGAAATATAAAATACATAAGTGTATTTCATATATTGGATAAAGTGCCATAAAGAATTAGTCAGATGTATCATCCATCATTTAGTGACTAGTATTTTTTCCAATGACTGAATTTCAGACAAACTCAGCTCTTGCCAGAAATTATACAGACATGCAAGCTGCCTGTTCTACACATGCATTTCAGGATCTGGAGAAATGGCCCTGTAATTCAGAGAACTTTTCTTGGCTATATGGCATGATGGCAATACATACACATATATACAACTTGCTGTATGGTGCAACAGATAAATGGGGGGAAAATTACAGTCAGCTCCCTGCTTTAGGAAACTATTATTGTCTTCTTGACACTAATTCAAAGACCAGAATTTTAGTCAGTAGTATCAGGTAGCAGCATCTCCTGCTACCTCCACGAAGAAGATGATGAGCCATGGGCAAGGCACTTCAAAAAACCCCCAAACTTACGCCATTCTTTCCACAGCTCAAGATCCTCCAAGCACAGGCTCTATAGCCTGTTTCTACTCTTCCTAGAAGGCTCACAGAAAAGATGAGCTGGAAACCTTCACAGTAGTGCAAATTCATGTGTACATAAATTAAATAATTTTTGTATTCCTGAATCAGGTGTAGACCTGCTACAGTATGTCAGATAAAATGCATGTATTCCTATTTCCGTCAGAAGCCTGAGGAACAAATGGCTGGCAGAAAAATAAATATGAGAGATTCATAATTTTCTAATCTGATTTGTCTTTCCAGCATCTAGTAGCCTGTGTTTAAGGGCTTCTGGAGCTGGAAACTGTGAATAATTTTAATAGTTGAAAAGAATGCTACTCTCCATTAATTTACCTGCTCTATGATAAATCTTATGTATTATTGAGAAATTAGCTCCACTATGTGTTTTACGAGATGAGATGACAGCTTTTTAAAAAATTAAACTGTATATTTTATAGGGCCCAATTTTTTTTATTAAATTCTCAAAAATCCCCAAACAACTAGAGCTGTTAGAAGCTAGTAATTGATTCTATTAACCTTCTCCACAACTTGCACAGTTTTTGGAGACCTATGACATATTTCCTCTAATTTCTCTCTTCCAGAAAACACATTCTCAACCAGTCCATTTCTTCTGATAGAAAGCCATTAAACAGCATTTCCCTCAATGAGGTTCTTCTAGCTCTACTGTATCTTTTCTGGTATCACGCAACTCAAAGCTCCCTGTGATATTCAACATATGGTTGGCAGCACTGGTTAACATAATGGCATAATGAAATTTTATTTAGTTGTCGAGTCCAATTCCTACTGTTTCATCTGCCTTGACTGACAGTGCAATCTAAAGATTGGGTCAGTAACACCACCAGAAATGCTGCACTTGGGACACTTCGGGGCCATTTCTGCATGATTTATAATGTTGCTTCTCCTGCTCCAAGCACCACCTCACATTAGCAGAGGTGAATGAGCAGGTTAATTTTGCTCCATTTTATGTTGTCTTCTCTCTCAGACCAAAACACTGGCCTCTGATTCCTGATCTGACTGCCTTCCTGTGGGCTTTGAGACACCCAGCAAGGGCCACACTCACATTCACGTCCCCTGGCAACCTAGTAAAGATTTTCAGCTGCTGTGATCCTTTTTGCCTGCTGATGCCTCCCAGAAGAACATAGAGGCTTCCACCAGTTGTGGCCAAGAGACAGAAACTGGTCTATATTCCCATGCTCTCCCTTGCATGCTGGGGGCACAGGTCTCTCTGGTGCTGCCTGATTTTTTGAAGGGCAAAAGAGCAACTGCAGTAGCAGCACATCTGTGGTAAGTCAGGCAAGTGGCAGGGCAAGCAGCTGGCAGCAAAGTGAAGGCTGTAATGCAGTGTTGAACCTACACTTTTCCACAGAGTAATGTTGACCATATGTGTGTGCCACACAGTTGTGTTCACTCTGTGAACACTCACATGCAAAAAAGGGCTTGGCCACGGCTCAAGAGGTCTCCTGGACCTCGAGGCATTAAACACTCTCTCATTCCAAAGATCACCTTTTGGAATTACAGAGTGGTTAGTGATTAACAGTTTCCAGCTATGGTTGTTTCACATTTTAGTGTCTGCAAAAATTTTTGTCAGATCTTCTTGTTTGTTTTCTGAGAATATTTTCTCTACGACTCATACATCTACAGCCTTCAAGGCTGTGTTATTTCTAATATTTAGATACAACTAGTACAGCAATTGTCACACTCTCCCTTATTAATTTAAAAGATAGGTATTCATCTTGCAGCTCTTTCAACCTCACAGCCACAACACAGGACAGCCCACCCCCAAAAAAGGCCTACTTATTTTTTTCAGTAGTTGCCAAGTCTTATCAAGACAAGACAAAATGAACCTTTACCGTTGCAAGTTTTCCTCTTCCAGATTATTGAAGCCAATGCATGGGTCTCTGAGATGATTTTTTATCATTGGGATGTCCTTATTTTCCAAGGTCTGGTTTAGCAACACAACAGCTGACAACATTTCTACTGCAATAGACAGTTCATCATGTGCCAGGTAGTTCTGTAGGATAATAATGTACTGCAGTCAGGAAGCTAAATAAGCAGTGTAACAAATCTGAGTTACACACTCTAGATATCACTGAGAAGATGGGCTTGATTTAAGGATCCTGGAAAGTTTCCTAGTCACAGGCATGCCAGACTGACACAACAGTGGTGGAACTCAGTGGGTTTTTATTTCCCATCCAGTCTGCCTTTCCTTCTTTTGCCCCACAGTCTCACCTCTTCTGGTCCTGCTCACAACAGGGGATTATTTTTCTACACAATACATAAACCAGAGTTAGTCCTTATTAAGAGCATGCAACAATTAAAAAAAAGTGAGTTGATTTGTTGCAACACAAGAGCTCAGCCAGACTGAAGTGTGGCAAAGAAAAAAAACCCAAAACTCTGCAATTAAATATTGCCTTTCCAACCAAAATGATTCATGCAACACGTAACACCATGGCAAGAGAATTATGTCAGATTTTACACAACAACATGCTATGTTTGTGCTCTTCTGGCTACACAACACCAACGAGCAGGCTGTAAGCTTTTCACTCTTACCACAACATTCTGTTGTTGGAGGTTGAAGAGCTCAGTCTGATAGACAGCAGCAGCAAATGAGTGAACAACAGGCAGCTGTGCCTCGGGTTTCATCAGGGCAACCAGTGTTTTACTGGGATCACAGTTACGAATTGCTGTATTGATATTGTCAACCGCTATCAGTTCTAAAGAACAGCAGGGGAAAAAAGCTGATTAATTTTCATGTGCTGTTTGCTCTTTATGCCATGTAAATGACAACTAAGTTATTGCAAAGAGTACAATTTGCTGTCATAAGAGAAAAAAAAAATTTTGTGAAACGACGTGACTGCTGGATGTTGCAAAAACAGTCTCTGTTCAAAGGTATTGAGCAAATAATTGACTGGAGGACTTTAAAATTTATGAACTTTTAGAAATGGCGTGCTTATTGCATCTCTAACACAAAACAAGGAGCTGACCCCACCCTAGCACAGAGATCTAACTCCTCCTGGGTGTGCTTGCAGCAGGTACTGCTGTATATCAGCTCCAGCACCTCGGTCTTGCTTCACCTCAAATGCTCCCTTCCTTCTGCACCACATTTCCCCTCTCACCTCCTCCTTTGGCAGGATCTAATTGAGCTAGCTAAAACAGGCCAGTACCTGAAGTACCAACAACATTATTACTGTATCTCAAGAGGCCTGGTGGAAATCAGCCAAATGCATTAGAGGTATAGGATTTTCTGCCAGAAAAATCAGTAGCTGAACTGATGGAAAACCACATGCTATGGTTTCTAGAACTTCCTCTGCATGCCAACACCTGTTTGTTTTCTGCCAGTGTGGAAGATCAGTCCTTACAGGCACTGCCATCTGGAAATAAATCCCTCTATTACAGCTCAATTTTAATTTAAACAGACCACAGTAGAGGAATATGAGTGTACGAGTGTAAACCTTTTCAGTACCTGAAGAACTTGCCTGGTTTGCTTTTTGCTGGACTGACTT
Organism: Sterrhoptilus dennistouni; assembly: GCA_013397095.1. Lineage (NCBI taxonomy): Eukaryota > Metazoa > Chordata > Aves > Passeriformes > Zosteropidae > Sterrhoptilus > Sterrhoptilus dennistouni. The sequence continues at coordinate 45,293 of VWZU01014202.1, read as the reverse complement.
TGTCAGGGGTTTGAAGCCCAGCAGAAAAATGCTGAAAAACACTTCCCACTTGGGCAGCTGCAGAAGCATTACAACATCCCTCAGCTTAGTCACTGCCACCATAATTGCACACCTGGAGGAGCCATCTCTGAAGAAACCCAGGCCAGGACACACCCAGGAACACACTGTACAAGGCACCACTCTGGCCTGGCAGAAAGGGAAGCAACCTTGAAGGTTAGAGCACATGTTGCCAATTGAAGAATAGCAACTATGCAAATGCCTTTTCCACCAATAAGCCCTACTCCTCTACGTCATCATATGGCTTTTCTGTGTACTTGTTACGTGTTACCCAGGGAACATTTTTAATTACCATTGACTGCCCAAATCTGAGACAAGACTACTTGCACAGAAGACACCAGCCACAGTTCACCTATACAGCAACACTCAGAGCTTGTTATACACCACAAAGTCTTTGAAAATCTTTTAGCCAGGCCCGCCTAAAAAAAGCCCCTCCCCTCTCATTTCAGTTTCTCTGAAGCACAGTGATATGAGGCCACATTGTCCCTGAAGACTCTATTGGCTATTTCTAAAGTTAGAAACCAGGAAAGGCTCTCACAGCTACAGCATGCATGCATGCTTTTAAAAAGAAAAAAGTAAAGAGGAAAGGAGTCAAGATCCACAAATGGACTAGACTAGTTCTGCAGCCAGTAACGAAGCTACTGACTTCTAGTTTTGAAACCCAGCATGCAAATTGCAAAACATGTTTTACATTGCTTACAGTCCTATAACAAAAGCTGCTACTTTTTTTCTTCTCAAGCCAAACATAAGAACTAAGTTACTCTCCAGATTGCTGTTAATGCTTTTCACACATCACATTTTTTTTTCTTCCTCTCCTTTATCAAGAGGTAACTCTTTCAGAGAAAGTACTGCGCACCATAGCTAACTAATCTGAAACAGGCTAACATTTAAGGTATGGAGTCAAATTTATCTTCTGATGTAAGCTGACCTCACAATATAGCCTTTAAGGCACATTACAAAAGCAATCAGCCTGGATTTCAAAGCATTGAATACAGTACCAGAGACAAAACAGCCATGCCCAGATGCAGTATGAAATGACAGCAGATCAACCAAAGGTTAACTTCCTGGCAAAGAAGCTTCCAGTCAAAAGCAGCAACACATGCACTGCAAATTTAGATCCCCTTTAACTATATTTTTTTACAAACTATAACTTGTATCATGTGGCATTCTTAACAGACTAGGGATAGGTTAGGTTTAGACAATGTGTGTCTAAAAGTGAGAATAATTTTTTTCTGCCATGTGATTGCAAAATACTCCTCCTTCTTAACTCTACAAGTATGGTCATTGCTCCCAGGTGAGCATTAATACTGCACTGATGAATATTTGTTCAAGCCATCAAGCCATGCATTGCTTTCACTTTTTTGCCACTGTGCTTACAGGGGCTCAAATCAATTAGCTCGATAAGACTGCATCCAATGCAGCACAGGTTGGTGACTTGAAAATTGTGACACTGAGAATAAAGATTATGAGAGTAAAATGCAACACATATGGTTTCAGTTTGAGAAACCTTGTTTATGTGCAAGAAATAGTGGACTCAATTATCTTAACATAAGTAAATGGTGATGGGTAAAGAGTATTAAAACAGTTACTCACTAAGCTTGTGAGCCTCAGCTTCCACATTGGCAACACTAACTTCTTTCTGTATTTCACTTTTGTCGAGCATATGTGGAATGCCTGCTATCTAACAGATCAGAAAAACAAGGTTTAATTATGTTTTTGTTTGATGGGAGATAAAGGATAAAGTCTGGTGACAGTACACTGGGATTTGATTGTACTATCACCTGTGCCTCAAATACAAAGCTCAGTAAACACAACATTAATATTTTCCTGTGATTTTCATCTTAAAGTAATAGACTTTCTCCTTAAAACCCAATTGGCATTTTAATGTTAATGATTCAATATTAATTTTATTTGTAGTCAAGTTATAACTCAAATAGGAAACAAAATATATGGGGCTGCATGTTATATCTTAAATGTTCTTAGTAAATACTCACAAGGATATCATGCTCTTTAGAGCAAATGCAGCTCTTTAGTGTTGATTAGTACATCAGTTATTCTCAAATCTTTATAAAATTTTTCATAAATGATGCTGAGAGGCAGAGTAAAGACAATTTCTCTCTGGATAAAAACCAGCTAAAAAAGGTGCAAACTGACATGTAGTACATGTTCAGTTCAATTACCTGCATTTTCTGTTCTTTAGAATCACACAATTGCAACAGGTACCATGAGGAATTTTGAGGCAGGACTTCAAGCAGGCTCAGAGCAGGGTGTTTCAAACCTGCCATCAGTGCCTCTTCATCTTGCTGATCAATAGCCTCATTCACTTGGACTAAAGCTATGTGAACTGAAATGAAAACAATGCCTATGAACAGCAAATACAGCTTTCATGGGGAAAAAAAGTCCATTGCTGTCAGCATCTCACTTTTTTGTAAAAGCCAGTGGCAATCTTTATCTAGCAGAGAATTGCCTCTTTCATGTCCAGTCCTACAAAAGGAGTCTCTGGCTCTGTTTGAACCTGTGTGGAAGCAGTTCAACCACAGCTAAGCAAAAGCTTATGAATGAATTTTGGGTCTATATAGAAGAGGGGGTCAAAATTTACAGTATTCTGCACACAGAACATAAAGAAACAGAGCAGGCAATAAATGATTTGATTCTGAACTGAGGAATCCTTGCAGCAAAAGTCACAAACAGAAATTAGCCCCCACCCTCCCCAAGATTAGTAAAGGAGGGACAGCATGACAAAAACAGTTGTAGACAGATATTAGCCACTTGTGCATATTTTTCAGTTTCCACAGAAATGTTTTGTTTGTTCAGGTGGGCTCAAGTTGTGTTCAGCTGGAATCTGGGAGATCACGTATTGTGTGCATACTTCCACGAGGATCCAGAATAGCTTACTGTTTATTTTATTGATATTGCCTTGAATCTCAGCTTGTGTCAGCAACTCCTCATAGACATCTCTCTCTTCATCAGAAATTGTGCCATTCTAAGAAAACAAAATGGTTGCTAGATCACACAAAACAGTTTTCAGAGAGAAAAGCTATTAGCCAAAGTCATTAAAACTGCATCAGCTGAAGCATTTACTGGATGTATTTGTAAAGCAATTTGTTGACTAAGTGAACTGAGGAAAATAGCACTTTGTCATAGAGACCATTAGCTCTCATGTAAAAGGACACAGTGAATAATTTCACATTAAATATCTGTGGCAAGGTTATACTTTATACTCAAAGAAGGGCATTATGGTGTTTACAACTTTCATTTTTTTCTAAAGCATTTAATGGAATAAAACTATTTTAACTATTTTTTAAATATTTAGTCTTCTGGTATATTTAGCCTTTGGGCAAAGTTAGGCTGCATCATAGTCATAGTAATCATATTCTTATAAAACAGCTTTTAGCTTATTGCATTACCATTATTCCTTTTAATTATCTTAAAAGTGGGTGTTTCTTCCTAATTGTACCAATTAAAAAAATTAAGTTAATTTTTAAAATGGTAATGGTACAGCATGACAATAAAACATGAAAAAACACATGTTACTTGGAGTGCATATAAAATACAACTACCTTGAGTCTGGCATTTGATCCTTTCTTCCTTTTAGCATCAAAGAGTTCATTCTGGTAGTCCTGTGCCAGCCCCTCATCCACGTTGAGCAACATTGCATTTGGGTTCCTCAGAGTCACCATGGTTTGCTCAGCTATTCCCTTCTCAACAGCCTCGTTGATTGCTATTACAGCTGCATGCACTAAAATTGAAAGCACAATCCCAAATTTCAGGAAGCAAAAAAATATAAAAAATTGTCAAAGCTGTCACTGCTCCTTCTGATTTATTTGAAAGGAGTGTTGAATTTCTGTTCAATAATTCACAGGTTTGAACATTCAGCTCCATGTTTCCTCTGGGCTGCAGAACTTGGTGTTTACTCAAAGGTGGCACATCACTGTCTGTTCCATGTTCACCCTTCCCTCAAATAGGGGTGTGCTGGTTTCAGCTGAGGTTAGAGTTAATTTTCTTCTCAGTGCCTGGTATGGGGCTGTGGTTTGGATTTGTGCTGAACTCAGGGTTGATAACACAGAGATGTTTCTGTCACTGCTGGGCAGGGCTTGCACGGAGCCAAGGCCTTTTATGCTTTTGGTGCTGCCACACTGGGGAGGGGACTGGGGGTGCCTGGGGGGAGACACAGCCAGGACAGGTGACCCCAACTGACCAAAGGGATGTTCCAGACCATGTGACACCCGCTCAGTGCATAAAGTGGGGGAAAGAAGGAAGAAAGGGATGTTTGGAGTGATGGAGTGTGTCTTTGCAGGTGACCATCGTAATGGGGCCCAGCTCTCCTGGAGATGGCTGAACACCTGCCTGCTCATGGGAAGCACTGAATTAATTCCTTGGTTTGTTTTGCTTGTGTGCACAGCCTTTGCTTTCCCTATTAAACTGTTTTTTTTCCCCAACCCATGAGTTCTCCAGCTTTCACCCTTCCAATCTTGCTTGGGGAGTGAGTGAGTGGCTGTGTGGGGCTTGGCTGCTGCCTGGGGTTAAACCATGACATGGTTAATATTTTACTGACAGAAAATAAAACATGAGTTAATGAATGAGGTAAAATGAATTTTATCGTTCAAGTCCTATTTAATTTAGAAGGTAATTACATGTAGGAATTTTTGGTAGTTTTTACCTTATAGCTGTGTGTTTGTGTCCATATAAAAGTACTGTCTAAACTGAGTATATCTGAGAGATGCTGCACAAGAATAAGGAAATTGAAGCTCCATTAAACTTGTCCTCTGGAAAAACACTTTTAATACCCACCCCAGGCAGGATGCAACCCTGCACATTATATTTAAGTCTCCTTAAGATGGTTCTTTGCACATCATGATCTCTATGAACCCCAGACACGAGACACACTGATGCAATGGTCCCTCCTCCTGTCACCTGCAAGGCCACAAGGCATCAGACTTCAAACAGAGGCAAAAAAAAAAACCCCAAAAAACCCCAAAAAACCAAACCAAACAAAACAAAACAAAAAAAAACAAACCCAGCAGGCTTTGCAGGGTCCTCAAAACGTTACTACACAGGAAAAAGGGGAAAGAGTGCCATAGGACTCACTGCAGCCATTGATCAGTGTAAGTGTTAAGCCTTTCCTTTGAGAAAAAAGGAAAACTTCATCTACCGAACAAATGGTCAGCTCCAAGAATTTAAGAGTCACAAAAGCTCATGTTTTTTCACACAGTAAATTTGCATGGGTGTACTAATTCAGAACCACTTAGAATTAGGTGTAGAGTAGTAGCTAACACAGGCCACCTAGTTACTCCCTGAACATATTTGGCCCTAATATCAGTCTAGATGAAGGACTTGCACTAGAGCTGCACTTTATCTGGACCTTCATGCCACAAAGAGACCCCAATGGCTGTGTGGTGGCACATTAATCTCAAATATTTTACAGACGTTTCTATACAAAATATAAAATTCCTGAAAAAATGTGTATCTAGATCATATCCCAAAGGAGGAACATTGCAGTTCCCCATTTATCATCAAGCAGCTTGCCTAGGATTTACTTTTGTGCTACCAAGGAGATGTGTGAAGGGAAAACACAATGACCACCTTTCCTTACTTTGTCAATACTTACTTTCTATTTTGCTCCTCATGGTTCTGCTAAGGTAGAGAAAAGCATGCAGTAAAAAGAAGTTGTTTGGATTAAGTTTAACTGATGGTTCTAAATATCGAAGTCTGAAGGCTTCAGCTTCTCTTAGTTTATGAAAGAAAGCAAACATGCCTCAGATTTGAGGTTTCAGAAAAAAAAAAAAAGGAGTGTACAAATTTAGAGAAGTCAGACAAAAGATCATATCACTCAACAGGGGCAAATGGAGGATGAAGTGAAGCTATACAACCCTCAGAGATGGCAGCTACTGGAACTTGCACAGCTGTTGATGGATAATCCTTTGCTTAGCACTGAGTTCATGCCAGAAAGTTGTTCTAAAATTGTTTCACTCTGGCTCAGCACAATACAGCTGGGCAATACAAGCAGCATGGTGGAGGAGATACAAGCACAGAAGCACACTGGTTTTATTTGTCATCAAACTTTGTGAAAAGACAAAGTTCACACTGAACATGAGGAAAAGGTTTTTCATTGAGAGGGCAGCAAGTCCCTGGAACAGGCTCCCCAGAGAAATGGTCACAGCATCAAACCTGACAGAATTCAAGGAGCAGCTGGACAATGCTCTTAGCTATATGGTTTAGTTTTAGGTAACCCTGTGAGGATCAGGAACTTGGACTCAATTGTCCATACTTCCACTTGAAGCATTCTGTGGTTCTGTGTGCATCCATATCTACTCCAAAGGAATAAGAAAAGTGTCCTTAGACAAATAAATGATCCCAATATCCTCATATAACAGAACACACCAGAAGGATGTTTTCTCTTCCACAGCTGTGTAACAGGTTTCACTAACCTAAATGGAACTAGCAAAAAGCAGTCAAAAGATAGGTTCAAGATTAGGAGGGAAACAAATGTGAACCCACCTACCAAGAGAAACAGTGAGATTGGATTTGAAAGAGCAGGCTGGAAACATGGAGTGGTTTCCTTGCAGAAAGAGCCCTCTGTGAAAGCACTTCAACTAATTCTTTCCATGCTGATTTATACTATTGCTGGCAGCAGAGTAGGAGTCATCAGCAGTTGTTCCACTTTCATATCTCTTTTTTGCACACTCCACTTAGGAAGAAGGATGGTAGACCCCTTCCTTTGGCAGGATCTACATTATCCAACCTCACCAGTGTGTGAGGGTTCCCACAGCAGATGTTTCCTGTCGTGGGGCAGAGCATGTCACCTACAGCACAATCCTTGCTCAGAGGGACAGAACCAGCATCAGGAAACTCTGCTTTTCTAAGACTGAAAACACTTCAGAAATTATAGGAAGCCCTGCACAATGTAATAAGCTTTTAGTAAGGGATGTTTGAGTCCTTTCATCTTCAGGGGAGGAAGCTCCCAGAAAAAGTGCTTGGTAGTCACTAAATATCTAAAAATCTGCTAAAAATCTCCTGCCACTTCAAAAGGCAGCTTTTTAAGACCTAGCTTTAGTGAAGACGCACATATTAAGCAGGATTCAAAATGTGCAACACAGACAATGGGAATCAACATCAAGTGTGTTTAAGTTAGGCTCTGAAAATTTCAGCACACTAAGCAATATCATGAATCAGCTTGCCACTTTGCAAGGTTGAATAGAGCAGCAAAGACAACCCTTCTGTTCTTGGGTTTACCCTTCTGAAAAGACCAGGATCTTAAAATAACTAGAGCTCAAGTGTTGATTTAAGTGGACACACTTTATTTCATATAACTTAAATGAAATGAAGCCTTTTTTTAAATGTGTGTGTAATGTATCACTTCATTTCACCAAAAA
>VWZU01014202.1:0-34113 GCA_013397095.1 Sterrhoptilus dennistouni | reverse complement strand
ACCCCCTGCCCTGCCAGGACATCCCCCTGCAGCTCCAGCTGCCACTGTGGAGCTTCTGGTACATCTCATCCATCCCCCAGCCTGGAATTTCTGCTCATTTCTGCCATTCCAGCACCACTGTGGAGCTTCTGATACATCTCATCCATCCCACAGCCCAGGGTTTCTGCTCATTCCTGCCGTTCCAGCTCGGTGCTCCTCAGAGTCCTGAGGATCAGACTGTCCCAAGGTTTTGTGAAGCAAAGCCTCTCCTCCATCCTTTCCTGTCTTGGCCAAGCTGTCACAAGGCTCCAGGTTCTGTTTTGTTGTTAATGCTGTAGTTATTGTTTTGTTTGCCTTGTTGCACATACTAGTAAAGAACTGTTATTATTCCTATCCCCATACCTTTGCCTGAGAGCCCCTTAACTTCAAAATTGTAATAATTCAGAGGGAGGGGGCTTGCATTCTCCATTCCAAGGGAGGCTCCAGCTTTCCCTGGCAGACATTTGTCTTTCAAACTAAGATACAGGGAAAAAATATCACCAAGCACTGCTATTTATGAAGAATCACTGTTATCATCTTAATTTAAATGAAGCTGTTCTTAACCTCGTTTAGTGCAGGAACAAACCCAAATCTGTTTTCACAAAAAAAAAAGAAAAAAAGACACAAGTAATGGATAATGGATTCTATGACTTTGTATTCCTCAGGTCGGAACCAGAAGTTCCAGTTCTGGTTCTACCACTAATTTGTTCCTGGCCTTTGTCCCAGTCAATACTTTAGGTATTGATGTTCCAGTGAGAGAAAAGCAAGAGGTAATTACATTAAACAGGAATATAATAAGAAATTGGTTGCTAAATCGCTCCTTCCTGGCCAGAGTACCGTTTTGACAGCACAAGTCACCCCACATGCTTTAAGTGTAATGGTCTTAACTTCAGACTTGAATCAGGACATATCCTAAAACTATATTTAAACCATCATGCTTAGCGTACCCATCTATTTTCACCTCTTCTAGCAGCAAAAGATCAGCAAAGCAATAAACAGTCAATGACTTTCCGTGCAAAATGTTATTATTTCAGATGTCAAAAATACATTTTGGATACAGCTCAGCATTCTTCTGGTGCCCATCCACCTGGGAGAACTGCTGGCCAAGCAAAGCACCCTCTGCTTAATTCTGTTCTTTCCCAAATAGCTTTCAATGTAGCTTGCATGCCATTCAACACTGAGATTGAAGCTTGATTTGAAAGACTTCTGTGAAGGACTTCTGGCATGCATTTTAGGAAAAGGTATGGAAATAAATAAAGGTCAATCATTGTTTCTTCTATTCTTACATCCTGTACAGGATGAGGCACAGGGGCCTACAATCTCATGGGAAAGCATCATAAATAAAAACATTCCAGGCTTATTCCATGTCAGTCTGGCATGACATTTGACATAAAGTCCATTTCTAGAATAATAGAAAAATACCCCCCAAAAATGTACTGACTACAGAGGTACAGAGTTAGAGATTCATGTTGATATTCATCAAGAAAAAGTAGTTTAAGTATGACAAACTTGGAAGTGAAAGCTGAGACAACACAGACTAAATGTGGTACTGCATAAATCCTGGGCCATGCCAATACAGGGAAAGGAAAAATTCTACCATGGGTCAATGCACTGTAAACCTCAGTTCAGGATAAGTGTTATTGCCATTGCAATGATAAAACAGATATTAAGAAGAATTTGATGGAGTGTTGCTTACATAGCATTCAAATCCACAGTTAATAATGTCCTATATGCATGAAGGAGCAAATATTAGAAAAATTAAATGTGTTCTTGCACCTCCTGCAGGGCAGGAAAAATGTTTGAGCTGGCCCATAACAGAGCTGGGGGGGTGGGAGGCACAGAGCCCACTGAACCAACTCCATTGAGGTTACAGCCCCACACCTCCTCCTTAGGAAAGGACTTCAAACTTACACAACACTCGCTGTCAGAATACACTGCACTACCAAGTTACAGGCAAGAACCACCCTCAAACAGCCCTGGTGTCACTCCCCAGGTAATTTTACACCAAGTACAATAATTTCGAGGGGCAACTCTGGCCAAAGATGGCAAAAAATATAGTGGGCTGTCAACTCTGAACACCTGGCATGTTAATACACAGAACTTCAGTGGTAAGTCCTGTTTATTGGGGGTGAATGCACATCCCAGAATGCAAGAGTGGGCACACAATTTCAAGGATTAGCCCTAAAAAATGTCAATAAATTTTGTGTTGAATAGTTTCTGTCTGATAGCCCTGGAGCTGCTGATGTGACTTTGAACACCATTAGAAACAGAGAAGAAAGTTTGGGGTGCAAGTTAATTATGTTCTTTGAAAGATTGGTGCCAAAAAAGTATTGAAAGAGAAAGGTCTCAATATGCAGGAAATTAACTAGAAGAGCCACAGGAGGGTGGGGCTGTGTGCCAACAACAGTGTCCCTCACACCAGGGACAGCACAGGGCAGATGTTTTTGTGCTAAACATCAAGAAAATCCTTAAGGCAGAACATGAAAAAAATTTAATCATTTCTTTCAATGGTGTAGTCAAAGCCTCTCTGACTTTTAATGTAAAGTCAAGTTGCTCAGAGTTTTGAAATCTTTGAGAATGTATCATTTTTACATTAATTGCCACAGAACACAGTAACTAATTGCATTAGTTAGGGGACAGAAATATGTCAGTTCATCATTATTTCCATTCTGATCAGCATGTCTGCTCCATGATTTGTACTAATGTTTTGCTAAATTTCTGTTAATTTGTTTGATTTCTATTGAAGTATGTATTTTGAAATGATATGTTCAGTTTGCAAGCGGGTATTGAGAGAGGGATGTGTGTGCTAAACTCAGTAATCCTTAATATCTGTTTTTAAAATTATTTGGCCAATAGACTTGAAAAACCTCAACTTTTGTCTCCAACTTAAAACTAATGAGCCTGTAAATTCTGACAGATTTTGATATACTGGTTGTCCTAAAGCCATTTCAAGACTTACACTCCTAACTTTGGCAGTTACTATAACTTTTATTCCTGTCAGCAATTACCTTAGAGCGTGAATGCAGTATATCATCCTAGGGATGTTTTTCCTGTCATAGACATCCGTAGTCTCTGGATAAAAGATCTAAAAAGCAAAGAGCACACAGTTAAATGAGAATTATTACTGAACAGAAACCTTTACTCTGCAACCCATACCTTAAATATACAGAATTTCAGCTGATACCTTTTTACAGCTATGAGTCACATCTCTTCTTAGGTTATTTTAACTTTATCAGTAGTTTTCATAAAGCAGGGCTTAATAAAGCATAAAATAAACTTAATAAGGGGGGAAAAAGGAAGATAAGCAGGCAGCATTTCAACAAGATTTTAAGAAAATGTCCTTTGGCACAAGCTCAGCCAGTAGTGCTTGTCCTCTACAGACACCCAAAACCTGGAACGCAGTTACAATTTGCAAAGCCTCATTACAAACCAAACCTATCAAGTATGGTTTAAAAATGCATAATTCTATTTGCCAGCACCCCTAACTCTGTGAATACATAATTTACAAAGGAAGATATTTAGAGGGAGGAATATTAAACAATTTAGCCAAGAAGTCACATCATAAGTTCCAGTTCTGGTTCTACCACTAATTTGTTCCTGGCCTTGGTCCCAGTCACTAAACACTGTTTCTCCACAAAAAAAATATAATAAAAAGGCTTAGTTAACCGTGAGAGTTGGCAGCATGTTTCCAGCCCAGGCTGGTCACTCAGGGCTGCACTGTCCCATGGTTAATAGGACCAGACTGAGTAAGTCAGGAGCACAGTGCCCTCTTCATCATTTGCTCAAAACAGCTTTGTGAGGGAGAATTAGGAAAGCTTTTGGCCATGACCATCCTCTGCAACAGAAATGCAATCTTTCAGAGGACGGATGGCAGGGTGGAAATCAGCCAGCTGACCAGAGGGCTGAAGGACTCAGCTGGGGAAAAAAAAAAAAACAAAACCAAAGCCTGACCTGGAAAGGGCAGGACCCCTTCCCCTCTCTTTGGCATTTCTGATGGCAGTCATGAATGCCCTTTTCTGGTTATAGGCACCTGCAGTGAGTTTGCCTAAGCAGCTGACCATTAGTCCATTTAACCTTTTAAGCAGCATCCCCACTGTGTCTGACCACAGTGCCTCAGGCAGCCCTGGGGGAGGAACTGCTCACCTCAGCCTATGAGTGGCTGCCAGAATGCACAAAAAGCAGTGTAGGTGTTTGCACACAGCCCTTTCTTAAAGGATTTTCATTCAAAATAGACTCACTGGTGCCCAGAAACAGCAGCAGAGGGGGGAGATGAGAAGCGAAGACCCACAAGGAGGAAGGTAAATTTAAGAGGTGACCCAAGAAAGCAGCTGGTGGAAGAAGAGCAGCAGCACAGTCACGTGGATGCACTGAAGGGTGCAAGAACAGTCTGGAAACAGGGTAGAGGCAGAGAAACTGGGACGTACAGTAAGAGGAAGAGGCAGCAAGAGGCACGATGTGAAGAGGTAACCTAAAGGAAGCAAATATTTAAGTTTTCTGTCTCAAACCATATTCCTTTCAGGCCTCCCCCCCCCAGAAACTGCATTAGCAGTGAGATATCAAGTGTCTCAGCTAGGTCAAGCAGTGCTAGTGTCCCTGCCTCAGCCTACACACACCAGCAGTAGCAACACAGGACTGACTCTCCCACTGCTCTCCACGTTACCTTCTCCTCAGATTTGGTTTCTGGATTCTCCCTTCCCTATAGACTTACTGTAAGGAACTGTTTATGCTCAAGCAGATGAAAGGGGATCTCAATAAGCCAATAATCTGAGACAATTTCTTAGCTGAAATTTAAAGGCTCACCTTAGGCAGACCAATGGACTCCATCGCTCTTAACCACTGCACAGTGTTGTCTGTGTGCCGAAAATGAAGGCCAGATCTCTGTAGGAAACATAGAAGATTATGGAAGTCACATTAGGCAAATTCTCTACTTATTGATCCTCCTGTTGTTTCCCAGTTTTATATCCTGAAGTTGAGTTCACAGAATTTTCCCTTACTTGAACCCAGAGACCAAAGTGTAACAGCCTCAATTTTGCTAATGAGGCATCCTAACACATCAACAGCCCCACGCTGTGTTCAGCTCATTCTTTCATGTTACATAAGCCAGATTTGCACCCATCAGAGTGGACTGTGATTGAAGCAGGAATGTGTACAGTCCTCCAATATTCTTTGGGAGTAGAGGCTGGATGTCAAAGACAAGGAACCAAAACACAGAATTAGTAACCCTGCTCAGCACTATCATGAAGAACAGATAAGGAAGTCTTGGAACTCTTCAGTTATACCTGAATACCTGACCCTCCCCTCCCTAAAGCTTATGTAAGCAGCATAAGAATCAAGTGGGAAAGTATTTTTTGTTTTATTTTCACTGTTATTTTTAGGGTAAAGAGAAAAGCTAATCTCTCAAGTTTTGGGGATTTTCAAGAGAAATATTTAAATGTAACTGGAATTCCTAACCATAAACTTTTTCTGCCTCCTCTACATGTTGAAATAATGCATTCCATAGTGGGACTCCTGTACATGAGTGTATATATTTCTGTATTATCAACGTCCTTGGAGCTAAGAAAAGCCTGCAGAGGGAACAAGCTAAGCTCATTTATTGGTAGCTTGGTTTTTTTTGCTTCTTGTTAAAGTTGATAAAATAAACATAGAGATCTAATGAAGTGAATTTCAAATATGCTTCCATACAAAATGAAGAAAGCTTGAAATAGTTATCAAATTGGTTTTGACTTCTATTTCTAATGAGAAATAGCTTTATAAGTTGCAAACCTCATGTTCTCCTTGGAGACAGAAGTGTAATTTTTGCAGCTTTAAAAACTTGAAGCAAGACCAAAACATTTTTTCTAAAGGTATTCTAAAGGTTAGAATATTTCTAACTTATGCAGGCTTTTTACAGCTGTGCATCTTCCATTTAGTCCCTACAGCCTTAAAAGAAAGATACAGAAAGCTAACCATCCATGCTTGGGAATCTTTAGGAGCTGGAAGGCAAACATTACTGGGTTTTGTCATCCTGGTGAGAGAACTGAGAAAGTTATTACCTTGTACCGTGCCTGCTCCACATCATAGATCTTTTTGTCTGACACCACATCAGGTGCGAAGAATTTTGCAAGCTTGGCAAGGTAAACACCATTTCTTAGGCCTTCTTCCAGTTCCGTAGTTGGGGGCAGCTCCTCGTCCAAGCAGACCTCCATCCACCTACAGAGACATTTGAGAAACATTACAGCTTTTCATCATACTTTACATGTCACCACCACAATGTAATTATAACAGAGAAGGACAAGGGCTAAGGAGAAAACTCTCATGTTCATTCACATGGCATATCAAAATGATTAGAGGGTCATATCTGTGACTGTAACCCATCAACAAGCAAACAGCATGCTTTGAAGTATTCACACCCCAAGGGGTCTAACTCAAATCTTTTGAACAGTACTACGATGTTGAATAAACAGCAATTTGAGCTGAAAACTAACAGAAAATGTGGAGTGTTGTGTATTACTGATGTTTGCATTTAATAAAACCTCTGATTTCTATTCCAGTGCTGAACCTCATGAGCACCAAGGGCAGCAGTGTTCTGGGTGAGGAGGGTTCCTGTAGCCAATGTGCTGTGCAACACAACCTCACAGCAATGCCCAGCCCAGTGCAGAGCATTCCTGCAGATTATCCTCCTCTTGCATGGGAGCTCTTCACTCTCACCCATGAAATGCAGTACTGGTGCTGGAAGGATGAGTGAGGGCTTTGTGGAAAAGCCCAAGGTAATTGACACGTTTGAGGTCTGGCTGGCAGTAAGTAGGTTGAAGCATGGCTCCTTCTTAGTGACAGTGACTAAACCCTGCAAGGTGCTAAACTAGTTATGCATTTGAGACTTAAGGTGTGATAGACATGGTACTGGACAGAAAACTATGATAATTGAACACATAACCAGTTCAGAAGGCAAAGAACAGACATGAAACCATATTATCCAGTATGTTTATATTGAGCAGCCAAAAGAAATTGTTTCCAAAAAAGATTAGTGTCTTAATCACCGGACCAGAAGTTCCTTACATTGGTGGTCTAAGGGTTTTGGCCCTGTGATATTATTCTTCTTTCCAGCAGCTAAATCACATTACAAGAGCTTTAAATCTGCTTAGTTCTTCACAGTAATTTTTTTTGTTTGCTTAGTCAAACTCCTGTGCTTTTAGGACATTAATATCAATACAAATAAGAAAGCTGAAGGGCAAGAATAAAGTTGAAGACTTTAGTTTACTTTGCTTACTGTCACTAAGGCAGTGTCACTGTAAGCAATACAGCATTACAAATCTAACATCACCTCCATAGGGGTGACTTCAGAAACCAGAAATCTTGGATCCAGGTTGAAAGTGAGCCAGTTTTCACTCCACCATGTAGAAGAAGAAAGCTCACTACATAATTTTGTTTCACATCAAAACTCCAGACTAATGTTCTACTCCATTCCACTTTTGGATTTGTTACAGGACACACGAAAGTTGTTTCACTGAAGCACAGACTACCCAAATAGCTCTTTGGGAAACTGACACCCATAAATCCAACAAAATATCACAGAAAACTGCACCTAGCGAGTGTCATTAGGAGAACTGTATTCTGCAGTATAAAAGCTGCTTTAGAGAGAAGAATAGTATTCCTGATGAGTTTCCCAGCTTTATCCTACACTGCATGTTCATGTGTTATGGGTCCATGCCAAGGGTCCCAAAATGGCATTTTTTAAACTAAATAGATTTATACACTAAGGCATCACATTCGGCTTCTCCAAAAAAGACAGTGAAGAATATGCAAAGAAAGTGTACTTCTAGGCAAACATTTTTTTTTTACCTGAGCCAGTTAGCTTTTCCTTTAGAATTTATTTTCTAGAATGTGTCTTCTAGAAAAAGAACTGTATGCATAAGCATCAGGAGCCTGCTGAACTACAGCAGGTATTTACCATGAGCCACAGCTGACTCTGCTGTTCGATGGACCATCCCCAGAGATATGAACTGTGTGCCCAGAGCAGCATTTTGTACCTTGCACTGAGTTCTTTGCAGTTCTAACTCTCAGTTTTCTTGTAAAATGATTTTTCTAATATCTTAAATCCAGGCACCAATAAGGTACTGCATTGGAACTGTTTTTGAAGAAGATACGCACATGTGCCCACCTGAAATTTCTTCCTTCCAGTAAAAAGAATTTACTACTTTATGGTTCTTCAGAGCTTAATAAACTTAAGAAAGCTTAATAAAAAAACTTAATAAAAAAATCTTAATAAAATCTTAAATATCAGAAACTTAGTAAAATATCATACAGAACTTCAGAAAACCCAAAATGCACATTGCAACACTACTTATATATAAAACTGAGTAATTCCTTGAGCTCTAAATAAGACACTAATCCAAAGTAAGTGAAAGCTACTCCTCAGCTTTTCAAACCTCTTGTAATTCAAAAAACAGTAAAATTGTTGTTGTTGGGTTTTTTTGTTTTTGTTTTTGTTTTGTTGTTTTTTTGGTTTTTTTTTCCGGCATAGTAATAAGCCTTTAAAATTAATCTGGAACCCTCCTGTTCTGGTTAGGGAGGCTACTGTGTCTAACAGATAAATGCAGTACCCCGAGGAACAAACAGGAAACAGTATGAGGATGCAAAGAAACCAGAAAGAAGAAA
This sequence comes from Sterrhoptilus dennistouni, assembly GCA_013397095.1. Lineage (NCBI taxonomy): Eukaryota > Metazoa > Chordata > Aves > Passeriformes > Zosteropidae > Sterrhoptilus > Sterrhoptilus dennistouni. The sequence continues at coordinate 25,461 of VWZU01014202.1, read as the reverse complement.
AAAGGAAATGTAGAATATACAACTGTCAACCCCAAAAGTCCAGATAAGAGAATAAGTATTTTTTGAGGAGAAATTTAGTAACTCAGTGGAAAAAAGAGGGGGAAAACTAGAGAGAACTAAGTAGAGCCAACCTGAAAGATGCAAAGTTTCTTTTCCTTTATAGCCAAAAATCTTTAAGTTATATCTACTCTAGAAAAAATTAGGGGTCTGCAACAGGGCAACTAACAACATTTGGTAATCAGTGTCCAAGACTGAGAACACAGCTACAGCTGTATTACATATAAGATATGTTTTACTAATGTCTGGAAGTTGCAGAACTTAGCTACAACAAGATCTACTGTGAAAGGATTTACTGTGCTTTGCACATGTTTAATCAGAGGAAGGAAAAACCTCAGGATTTTAATTAAATCCTGCTAGTATACAAACAACTCTGTAACTTAGTTATGCAAACAGCTGGAAGGTGCTGTAAGTATTCTGCAGAGCCTTCTCTTCTCCAGGCTGAACAATGCCAGCTCTCTCAGCCTGTCCCCACAGAAGAGATGCTCCAGCCCCCCAATCAATTTTCCAACCCTCCTCTGGAACCTTCTGGAGTAAGTCACATCTTTCCTGTGCTGGGCCCCCAGAGCTGGTGCAGCCCTGCAGGTGGGGTCTGAGCAGAGCAGAGCAGAGGGACAGAATCGCCTCCCTGGCCCTGCTGCCCACACTGCTCTGGATGCAGCCCAGGACACCTTTGGCTCTCTGGGCTGTCAGTGCCCATGGCTGGGTCATGGTGAGGTTCCTGTCAATCAGCATATCTATGGCACTTTTCTCCCCAGTCCTTCTTGTAATCACAGAAGTTTTGTTCCCTTTACACCAATTCATCTAAAAGGCAATTGTGGTTTTAAACAGAAAGAGCCATTACTTCCAGCCTTGTGAGGTTCTGCTTTTAAAAACATGGTTTGGTGAGTTTATGAAGGTTATTTTGTGACATAGTACAGTCAGCAGGAGCAGACCAGACTGAGAAAACCAGAAATGCTTCTACTTTCATTTCATTAAGTGAAACAGGGAGTATCCACATGACAGTAAGGATTTATAGGTACCTTTGGAGCAATTTATTTTGCTTCAAGGCTAAAGAAGCAGCATTGTTTTTGGCTCACACACTGTTTTCCTGAGCACACAGAACTGCAGCCTCAGCATCACCTTTAAGTCTGTTGCCCAAAAAAAGTAGTTAAAATAGTTGATACAATGATGAGGGGTCTATAGCTCAATCTTAGAAGTATGTTTTCCTTCAGTATGAAGCTTGTAGAGTAAGGCTCTTGCAGCTATCAAATGTGCACATACATTTCTACCATCCTTTTTAAACAATATATTCCCATAAACTGTACTTTTAACAACCTTAACTTACTGACTGAGGTAGGCCATGAAAAATTGACACAATGGTGAACATAATGGTTTATTTGGTCACTCATTTAAGCTAAACCCAAAGCCAGCTCCATGGTGGAGGGACAAAAGTCAGCCTCGGGAAGCAGAGTAAAGCATACAGCATCACTGAACTTCTGGGTAGCACCATCTAAAATTAACAATCCTTCAGAGGTACCCATGCCAGTTATAGTCTTACTGTTTGAATAAAACATGCATAAGCAGGTATTTTCCTAAAGATAGATACTTGGGAATGCTTAAGTACAGCCCACTTTGATTTTCATGATATTGCAGTACTTGCCAACACAGAGACAAAGGATTTGCCTTAGACAAAAAGGCAAACCTAGACCTGATCAATGAAAATATATCTCCAAAACTTCATTTCCAATACACAGTAATAGAGAGTCAGCCAGGAGTGAGTATTGAGGTACAATTCCCTTCCGCTTTGCTCAGTTCTGTTTTAACTCTTTACAGTCCATGGCAGAGCTGTTCAGCAGTGAATTTCTGGCAAGGTAATAATGATGACTTCTATGCCAGACTGAAGAGTAGCAAACAGCATGCCACTCACTAGGAGATCCATTTTCCACATTTGACCATGTAGTGGAACAGATTGCACAGAGAGGTCGTGGAGTCTCCCTTACTGGAGATATTCAAGAGCTGGCTGGACTCAATACTGTGCAATGTGCCCTGGCATGACCCTGCATGAGCAGGGAGGTTGGGCCAGACAACTGACTGTGCTCCCTCCCAGCTTTAACCATTCTGTCATTCTCTGAAAACAGTGGCAGCAAAATTAGCTCAGACTGCATTTTATAAACTAAAACCCCCTGCTGAATCTCATTCAAAGCAAGGTCAATGGAACTGGAAGCAACAATGCTGCAACTATGAACTTAACTAGTTATGAAGTTGTCATTGACAGTCTGTGTGAAGTACATGCACACAAATCAAGCCTGCTATAGATGAGGAAAATGCAGGCAGCACTAGAAGAGTATAATCCCACAAAGAAATGAAAACCAAAGAAATCAATCACATAATTTTACACTGGTGAAGAAAAATAGCTGCTCTAGAAGAGAAAACAGGAAAAATATTCATGAATGCCCTGCAGCCTCACCTTCATCATCAGAACATAAACTAGTAACTGCTGAACAAAGCTTTGGATCCTCCAGAACTATCTCTTTTTGCCAGTTTCAAAACTGCATAGTTATTTTTTCCCAGACCTGAGGTAGAAAGTTAGCACTGCTTTACACTAAGGGTCATAACTAGAATTTCTATGTGATATGTAGACATTTTCTTGGTGAAGAACTGTCTGTAATTTTGCCAGTGTAAATTGAAGTTTTTCTTGAGAACATAAAGCACACACACAGGGTCAAGAGACTGGAAATGCTGGTGTCAATGTTCAGCAGAGAAAAGAGGATATGTTGTACAACCCATCCAAAGGCCATCACATTCAGCACACAATTGTGCTGTAAAATTTATACTTTTGCTGCCCTGCCCTGCCCACAAGGTGTAGATCCAAGGGCACCAGGTTTGTACCTTGTGGGAAGCCTTCAAAGAAGAAAGGATGGGACTCCAGAGCCAAAGCTCAGAACACTGCATGCTGCTGTGGAAAACTTGTAGTGAAGACAAGACAAACATAAGTTACCACTCGTTTATTACCTCCCTTGCTCACAACCACAGCCTTTCAACCTAGTTCAGCACAAGTTAAACAGACTGCTGACCTAGAGGGTGCATACATTGTGGCCAGCTTGTTCCAAAGAAAAAAAATCTTTTGCTAGAAAATAATAGTAACCACAATGATACCCAAAGCAAAATGTTAGATTCCAGCTTTAAATGTCTGTGAAGTGGTGGAAGTAGTTTAAGTCAAAACTTTTACTTTGAGATATTCAGAAATACGTAACAGCGAAACATGTGAACTCATAATTTGGAATTCCACACTGTTATGTCTCTAGTTTCTGAATCTATTGATTTGTTAAGAAATCTCAGCTCTTAAATTTTCATTTGCTTAAAAAAATATAATTTTCTTTTAGTTGGCAACATTCTCTTAAATATTGTTTTACAAAGGAGAATGACAGCAGCCAAAGCAGTCTAGGTGTGTTCCTGAGTAGTGGGGTGTTGGTTTGTTTATAATTGTATTATTATAAGTGGTAATGTTGATTTGTTTATAAGGAAAACCTGTAAGTTAACTTTGGAATTTGCTCTCATTATATTGCATATATGAGATATATGCATATATAGATATATTTACTATGATACATCTCCTAAACCAGAAAACTTAGGAAAAGGTTATTTCACACAGAACCACAGGCTACTTCCAGCCATCCCATGAAAACAGATACATAAAATTTGAATACCATCACAGCAAAAACTATTAAACTATTTTAAAAATGCACAGCCTTGGAGGCCTGACTTTGAGGCTGTGGAAAACAGAGTGCTTGGCTGAAAAAACTATTTCCTTCACTCCCTTTTCCCCTCTCTCATGTTCTGGTACATTCCCCAAACCTTTCTTAGTGATGGGAGCCTTAGCTCAAGTCAGAGCTACAGTTCTCTAATGCCAATTTATGCCTGAAGCCAGACACCCTGGAAACATCAGCTTTTAAATTTGAGGCTCTAGATTTGTACTCCAGAGAGTCTCTACTGCAACTAAAGTGTTACCCATCCTAAGAACTTACCTTGTGTGAAAGAAATCAAATTTTGTGATTGTGGGTGATCTCAGCAATAGGGTGAAGGAAGGTGTGATATAGGTCACCCCAGTCACCAGTTCTCTCATGTTACATACACGAAGCAATAAGGAGGCAGCAACATGGAGAACACCATGAATCACTTGGCTACACCAGGTCTCAGAACTTCAGCACATAAAGAAAATGTCAAATGCCTTAGTAGGAAATTTTGGATAAACTCGCAGCTGTCAATTTTTTTTACACTTCCATAAGTTGGATCAAATTCAAAGCTGCGTGTGTTTGACTCTCCAGCTCGTGTTAGATTTAACAGCATCTCAACTTGCTACAATCATGATTTCACCAGGGAGGATACTGACTTTCAGCAAGAGCTACACACTGAACACTATGAAATATCCATGTGTGGATTATTAGGGTCTAAATGTTAAAACAATACAGATCTCACTGCACATTTCTGCATTTAGTTGAGCTGTACATGCCAGCGTGAGGTTTGCTGCGACATTTATTTCCCTGATCAAAGCCCTTCTGATGCATTTCATATTCAATTCAGAAAAGCAGGAGCTAGGAGCAGTGACGCCTTGCCTGACCTGCACAGAGCCCTAAACTAGCAATAAATCATGTCAGCAACATTTTTCCACACCAGATTCCTGCTGCCATGACAACACTGCCATATTTACAAAATAATCTTGGAGGTGTTATAAAACCCTGGTGCACAAGATGGCAGCACAGATATTGTGTGCTGGTTTAATCTGTTTGATTCCAGCCACACTTTATGTGGGTTAATCAGTGATTAGAGTCCACAAGGCAAGGTGCTGCTCAGGAAGCTGGCTCTGGAGCTCTGACACGGCCCCAGGGCACTGTAGGCTGCACCCAGCAGCAGCCAAGTCCTGTTCACTCAGCAAACTTTTGGTGGAGAAAAGACCTAAAGACTTTTCACCAACACCACAGCTGACAACAGCAACACACCATGCGTGTGTTCCAGGACAAATCTCAACCTTGGCAATCAGCAAGGCTTTGTTTTGCTGCCTTGTCTGTTTGCAGAGACATTAAGATTTAGCATTGGGTATCAACCACAAACTCCAGGACTATTTGAAATAATGGTGATTGAGTAGGGGGCCAACAAAGCCCAGGCTGATGGGCACAGAAATGCCTCATCTTTCCCCCTGCTCTTGGCCTGGCTTCAAGCTAACCAGGTCTGGAGAAGAAAGCTGAAGAGGCAGTAGGAAAAGCAGTGCCAGGAAGGGAGCTCACCATGGTGGTAGAGACTGATTAACCACAGCAAGTATGTGTCCTTAAGAAACCTCACTTAATTCTTCTAAGCAGAAACAACAGTGCTCAACAGGTTACCTGAGCAAATGAGGTGGAATTATTAAGTCTCTGTTCAAAGGTCTCGGGAGAGGAAAAGTGTCTGCTGATTGAATGGTCTGAAGTAGCCCTTTCTTTATGCAAAGAACTGGATTTTCATTTGAATGAAAAGGGGAAATAAAGGATGGAACAGAATAGTGCTAAAAATCTTGCAAAACCTGTGCAACTAAGTTAACACAACTCAGATTGACATGCATCACCCAGCTGCAGTGTCTAGACCAGTTTTAATAGCCTTCTCTTCCAACAGGCAGCAGAGACACAACTGCAGAAACACAAGTACTTCCTGTGTTAGTCTGGCAGTGGTGGCTCATTGGGTCCTGGAAAGCATAATTTCAGAAAAATGACAGACTCAAATCACTAATACAATTTTAGATAGTGCAAATACAAACTCTGTAACAAGTCCCACATACCAACATAAAGGGTGTCCCTACAAACAAAACAATGCCTTTCTCTGAAAAAAAGTGATGAATTTGGCATATGAAGTAATCTAAACTTAGTTTTTCACAAATCTGTGTAGACACTGATTTGATAAACAGAAGCAGACACAGGAATAAAACATTTACACAGTACAGCATTTGTACGTGTGAAAATGTTGCAAAACAAGTTATTCCCCCCAAACACACCATGTTTGCTTTAGGAAAACACTGTAGACTGCAGTTTAGACTTTCACATTATACAGTCTTGCTACATGATACAGCACTTTGCTTTGCTCTGTTACGTCTTCTACAGCTGCAGTATGGTAATGCAGTTTAGGGCACCCTCTTAAAACAGCATATGGTATTTTAGTCTTACCAATTTAAAAGGTTCTGGCCTGGAATAATCTCATAGTCTTCCAAGCAATCCAATTCAGAAGAAGATGTATGCCCCAGGCAAGCCTCAGAAATGTGGCAGTGAAATAACCAATGAGTCCTGGAGATAATAATCTTCACACCTTCTTCACACAATAGTCCCACTAATCTTAAATCACAGTCTTTACCCAAAGTCCACATCCTGCCATGGCAGTAATTCCTATCCAAATCCATTGAAAATAGAGCTACAGTCTCTATGAAGTGATCTATTCAACAGTTATTTTGAGGAAGCTTCTACTCAACCTAAATCACAGCTCTCCATTAGGAAACCTGCATCTTTTGTTAAGCCTCTCCCAAAATCCACTGCATCATCAGCTGTGCTGTTTCTAGTAGCTGTCAAACTAGCCATACATGGAAGAATATCTAAAAACACCATCAAAGTAGTACAGTAATTTTTACATCAAGGTCTAGTATTACATGTGTTTGCCCCTTACCACTGTGAAGTGCCTTCCATGCAAGTATTAGTCCTCAGCTGTCCAGAGGGATGTGCAGGTGAGAGGACAGGCTTAAACGTTACCACCAAGCCTACAAGCATCACACCCTTCTAGGAAAAAAAAAAGTGACCCAGAGACGTACCTCCAGTGCAGGTTCAACACAGAAGATTTTACAAGTGTCAAAAGTGTTAAAGCCAAGGCTGTGATTCAAGAGCAGCAACAGAGGGAGACAGCTCTGTCTGCAGACCTGAATATTGGCAACTAATGCAGTTGGATCAGCAGAAACCCTCAAAGGAGGTGCAGACTGCAGATTGCATCAAGGCCACAGGGAAGACCTGTGGCAGAGGAGGAAAGTTTGGAAAACGAAACTTGAGCATGGCAGGATGCACAGTACTGTTGGGACTCCTTGAACAGTTCCTTGGATCAGATGTGGACATTTATATTTTCCTGTCTAATATCTGACAAGGGTTAGTTTTGTGAAAGCAACTAGCAACAAGTCTGCAGGTACAGAAATCATAAAATAACCCAAGATATACATCTACTGGACAGGCAGCTGGAACTTTTAAAGAAAGGTGCAGGACAGCAGCCAAATCAGAATTAAAAGCCACGCATGAGAGAACAAGATGTTAAAGTAGTGAAAAGACTGAAAGAGCCAGCTTGTGAAAGGCTGAACTGTTGTTCAAAGCATTTAGTGTTATGTAAACTCTACAAAACTGCAACGAGGAGTTAAAACTTGGTCCCGTGTCAAAAAGAAACACAAGATTGAGGAATGAAGTTAAAACCAAGGTGACATATAGCATGCACAGCACCTACAGTTACCTTTTCCTGTTTTCTTCTTCCAATGATTATTAGCAAGAAATGCTCTCCTCCACTTTCCATGGCTGGAGAGACAGTAGTCCCCTACCCATTTAGTAACAATCTATAAGATTCTGAGAAGCACATGCACACAAATCAAGCCTGCTATAGATGAGGAAAATGCAGGCAGCACTAGAAGACCATTTGCTAATCCCACAAAGAAATGAAAACCAAAGAAATCAATGGCATGGCTTTACACTGGTGAAGAAAAATAGCTGCTCTAGAAGAGAAAACAGGAAAAATATTCATGAATGCCCTGCAGCCTCACCTTCATCATCAGAACATAAACTAGTAACTGCTGAACAAAGCTTTGGATCCTCCAGAACTATCTCTTTTTGCCAGTTTCAAAACTGCATAGCTATTTGTTCCCAGACCTGAGGTAGAAAGTTAGCACTGCTTTACACTAAGGGTGATAACCAGAATTTCTATGTGATATGTAGACGTTTTCTTGGTGAAGAACTGTCTGTAATTTTGCCAGTGTAAATTGAAGTTTTCCTTGAGAACATATGCCTATGTAGAACAAATGCTACATAAAATAGTAATTGGCACCTCAAACACTTCTTTCTAGATAGCATTTAAGATGCAGCAATAAAACCATTCTTTAAGAAAAGAGACTGGAGAAATTAAGTGGTAAAACAAGGTTTTAGCTGCAAAACTCTAAAATAGTCACTTGGAATGAGGAATGTACTGAAGAATTATATTAATGTATTGAGGTAGCAGTAGGACAGTGTAAAAGCTAAACTGTAGTTCAAAGACCAGGTTAGGCTCCGAGGAAAAAACGTTGATTGTAATCAGTATGGTAAAAATTTAACAGTGCAGTTAATCATGTCATGCAACTAATACCCAGTGTCTGGTGACAGTACTTCAGTTTAAGGGGTTTGAGATCACCATCCCCAACATCCGTGTACACAAGACAATCTCTTCTCCAAGAGCAAACAGTGATACACCCCTATCAGAGTGCTCACTAAGTGATAAGAATCTACCAGCTATGTCCTAGTCTTCAAGTTACTCAGGACAGTAAGAGAGGCACAAGAAATACTTAATTAGCTAAGAGCCTTCCAGTTACCAGACAAGACATTAAGGACTGGCAAAAGCAAGCTACTGCTTTGGGCACCATTTGATCCAAAGGCCACAAACATGCCAATGGTGCATCAAGTCTCTCTTATGGAATCTAGAAGCAGTTGAGGACACCCTTCCTTCGCCACCACCTTGACTCCAAGTACCAGAATATAAAACGTTTTCTTTTATCCTGTCAAAAAGTGAAAAAAAAAGGAGAGTATTTCAGTGTTCTGAATGCATAAACCATCTATCAGCATTTACACTGTTGTCTGGCTCCCCTCCCAGGCAGCCCTCACTGTCTGGCTGGCTGACCCAGTAACACAAGCACCACAAGTCCATGGCTGACCCAGGCTCCTGTAGCACCATTCCCACTGCAGCTGCCACTCAGGAAAGCCATGAATGCCTCTGGATATTCAGTGTCATGATGTCAAAGCAAAGAGGCAGGCAATTCCTTGCCAGGGGCAGCCCAAGCCAACTGGAGCACATGGCAGCTACACAACCCCAGCCAGAATGATATCACCATTACTGGCCACATTGTTTAAACACAAGATGCCATATGCAAGAAAAGTCTTCTTAAACCCTGTTTTGGATGTTTCAGACTGCTTATGAGAAACCACAGTGTTTTGTGCAGAGTGGTAAATGTAAAACAAAGTTCTTCTTTGTTTTCTTGTTCGTGCACAAAGAGGAAATAAAAATGCAAGAATTTTAAAATCCGAAGGAAAAACTGACAAGTTTTAGAGACTATTTCAAACCATTTGTGGAGCTTATGCACTGTATCTCTGTCTCCAGTGAGGTTTCAGCCTGATCTAACCCTCTATCAAATCGTTAGCTGCACAAAGGTTTGCTCATTGATTTCTCTAGAAGTAATTTCTAAAAAATAAAAACTGCTGCAGAGAAGCTCAATAGGGGCTTTTTCAACCAACACAAGCGCCCTATTTGGAAATACTCCTGTACTACTTCCAAGAGCTTTCAGGCACAGAAATTAACTTTAAAACCTCTGTATTAGAAAATGGAAATAGTGACAGTCATTTTTATTTTGAAATCAAAGTGAAACACAGGGCAGACACCCAGGCATCCTTATCAGCCCTCTTTCATAAGGAAACTAATTTTTAGGGTGAGTATTGCTCACTTTATTAACGTCACAGAAAGGTGACAAGAAAAAAGGAACACCAAAGTGGTTTACAGAAGCACTTGCCTACTTTTTTTCATAAACAGCAGTAATCTCAGGGCCTTTTATCTGCAGTGAGCTAACAATTTAACACAGACAAAAAAAACCCTATACCTGTGAACTTGAACCAAAAGATATTTTAAGTCAATTTACCTTGCTGCCAAGCCTATTAATGACCCAGTTACTTTGATCAAGTTAATCAGCAAGCCATCACAACTTGTTAATTCTCAGCCCTCCAGCAAGACCTAAGTGACTTAGGTTGCTATTTTCACCTGTGAATTTACTACCTTTCTTCCTCTGCCCGTTCCTCTACACTTTATCCAAATCAGGGACAGCACCTGCACAGTGCTGCTCATGCACTCCAGGGAGATCCTGCTGCAGTTACACCCACTACAAAAACTGGATCCCCACTTTCCCCTATAATTCATAGAGTTGTTTTTGTGTGTGTGTTTTTAGGAGGGCTCAGGTATTCTGAGCTACTGGCAGGTGCAGCCTGCAGAGCCTGACCCTCATGGGCAGGATGAAGCCTCATGTTAGAGGGCAGTGATGCTCTCATGGCAATCTCTCCTGCAGCATCAATCAGCCACCTGCACAGTGGCAGGCAAGGCAGCAGTGCAGGGTGTGAGGACAGACACCAGGCATATGCCAAGGCTGGGAAGAGAACTGCCACAGGGGAGAGGAAGAGAAATGCAACTGCCACCATGCCAAACAGTTCCTGTTAGCAAGAGAAATGGCCAGGAAGAGCCAACCATGGTAGAAACTAGATAAGGGAGACTCACCAGGATGAACACCAGGACAGAAAGATCTACAGTAGGAAATAAAAAGCCTGGTAGACAATGACTGAGGTTTTAAAGGAGCGTGGAGGGTTCTGCACCTTAGCTCAGGTCAAGAACAAGATGCAGCTGTGCCCCAGCAAAAATAGGACTTGCCAAACTGTAAGGAATACATGAGATCCCTACCCTCTTATCAACTCAATTATCAGAAGTTTGAACATGAGCACTGCAAAAGATGCTTAACCAGGGGCAGGAAATTGCCTGGGAATCACAGCAGATTTGGCTGAAATAGTGGATCTAAAATTGTTCAAGAGAAACTTACAAAAAGAAGGAAGACCCCAAAAGAGAGTGTTAATATAATTGTGCAGATATTCCAACAGATGCAAGTTGAAACTGAAGGAATACAAAGTTCTGAGCACCTTCATCCCTAGACATTCCCCTGCATGTAAGATTTAAAAAGTATGTCTTGCAGAACTTCTGCACATTTCCTTTGAAATCCAGCCAAATCCTTAAATAGCATATTTACTTCGGCTTTTCATATGAAATTCAATATAGTCAAAATGTCTCTATATTCTTCTTCCATATAAGGAGAACTAATATGTGTATTCAAAGAAACTTAACAGCCCAGTTGCTCTCAATTTTGAAAATGAGAGTTACACTCTTGGATTTCAGGACTGCAAGTGTTCTTGCAATGAAATGAAAAGCCCAGCAGAACTTCCATGTTCACCAAAGCAGACATTTCCTATGCAGAGGTGCAAGTTGTTTTACTCTCACTGGGCTGCAAAAATACCCAAAGACCCTCTCAAGAACTTTCATCTACTTCAGATGGGGAAAAAGTCTTCTTACCCTTTTTGTTCTCTCATCACATAGTCAGCCACCAGAACAAGCAGGGGACATTTGTTTAGACAGCCATTTCCAAGTTCCCCAGACTGGTAGTATGTTTTCATCACCACACTACAATAAGGGAGTTTCTCCAGAGTGGTAAAGCAGAATTTCACCTACCTGCCAAGTAATACCTTGTCCCATCTTCCATAGCACCAAGTTCTCAAATAGGCCAAACCTTTGCTAGTTTAGCATTCAGCTACTTTCAACATACTTGCTTATCAAGCGGCTGTGGGTTCATCCAAGTCAAATGGCCAGTCCCTTTTAATCCAAAAACTATGTTCGGAGATACCTGCATCTCCTTCCTTGCAATGCTGCCACCACACATAGGGTAAGCCCTATTGAGACTACCCAATAGCATGCTAAATGCTTTGTTTAAAAAAGAAAATAGTCAAAACCACATTTCAGCTGTTATGGGTGTGGCAGAAGTAGGCCTCTCATGGAGGGGATGGATAATCACTTATACTGAAGAAACCAAACACAGTACTACTGAATTCTATAATATAACCTGTAAATCCAGTATCTAAATGGCAAGAATGTTTATTGATACACACATAAAGATATTTAAAGAATTCTGATGCCAGCATAAAAGCACCTGGGGGATGGCAGTCTGGAAAAGGAAGTGCAGAAGGGCAGTAAGGAGCTGAGCAAAGCCCAGTGTTGACCATCCAGTGACTCAACATCTGCCCAGCCTCTCTCCCTATTGCTATAGGGCACTGTCTGCAAGCACATCAAGGTGACACTAAGGTGTGGGCTGGGGAAGCACATGAAAGAAAAATAAAGCATACATCCAGCCTAATGAGCCAAATGGGATGCACAGCTCCTACTGGAGCAGCAAGTTTGATTAGCTCATTTGATAGCTACTGGAAATCAAAATGTTTAACAGCAACTGCTTTTCCACTAATTGTCTTACACCTGATGTTGCCATTCAAGAAAAATAAATTATAGTCATGCACAGTAACAGACAGTGAAACCTGTCTTTGAAAGAAACACGAGACTAGTTCTTCTACCCATCAACTGACCATGGCAAGTACATAATCTTCTCTTAGTCCTACGAAAAATAGTGGAATGCGCCCAGCATACAGATGGCATAAAGTCCTAATTCAAAGATATCCCCTTCCCTCAGACAAAGAGCTAGAAAGTATTCTCTTCTATATTTCAGCACAAAAAGTGCTTTGTCTTCACTATGGCTGGCCAGGGAAAGGGTGCAAGTATTTATTCTTCAGAAGTAAGGTGTTTTTTTTTTTTCCTTTACAACAGATTTACAAACACATTAAGTGAAAGATAAGCTGTCTTTTCAATATCACTCTGGTGGCAGATGTATTCCTAAAATACAAACAGCTTGTTAACAAAATCCTGAGCAACTTTATTCTACATTTATAAATGTATATGTTATTCTTGAATTATAGCACGCTCCTTTCACACAGCTTACTTTACATAAACACTGCCTCTCTGCTCCATTCTGGTTTCCTTTGAAAAAAAACCTTCCTGCCACTGCAGCATACCACATCTCAGGGTGAAGTATTTGCAACAACTGAATAGAGAAACACCAACTGTGTGAAGCAAGAGAGCCAAGAAAACTCTAGATTAAGAGGGAGACTAAACTTAGATTTTTTTTTTCCAGAAGTTTTCAGAGTTTTTATGCATTGTATTTTAAAACTAATTTCAGCATATGTGTATTCTACTAGTGATTGTGCATACATGCAAATGGTAAACTCCCAATCTCTCTCATGTTGGCTGTTAACCTTATTAATTAGATTTTCCTATATGCAAATTTTAGATCATTTGGGGCTCTAAGTCAAACAAACTTTACATGGATTTTTTTTCCATTTAAATTAAGATATTTGACAGATTACTTGAGAGACAGCACTGTACATTAAAGTGTTTGCTGTATAGCAGTAACCACACATCTGCCTTTACTTTTAGGAGTTTAACTAGAAAATGATAGTGGACAAAACTTAAAACATTGTCTTTATATTGCCAATCACCACCATTCAGCAGTGGCTAGAACTCAAAAGCTACCTTTGTGTTGTATCAATTTCTGTTAAATAGATGAAATAGCAGTACTCTATGTAAGACCAAAAACTAACCTGTACACAGCTGTAGTTCTCCATTTTAAGGAAGAACTTTCAGTCTCTCCTCAGTCCTCTGTCAAAGGGACCTAATTTCTATGACAAAATAAAAGAAAATTTTCGGCACAAGAAAACTTCATTCTAATTTTCTGAAATTGCTAGTGTCTTCATCCAGCATCTTCTCAAAAAGGTAGAGAGGTGATTGTTTGTTGTTTTGGTTTAGTTTTTTTACAAAAAAAAATTGACTCAGCCTATTCTACTTTAACATGACTAACAGTAAATTTTTATTATTGTACCAACTCCTACTAGTAGTATATATCCTAGGAACATGCATCAGGCTGCCCAGCAGTCCTCCAGTTACTCAGTTTTCAATTCACAGATCTTGTCATCATGATACTCCAGTCCAAGCACTGGGATCATTTAATCTCTGTTCAATGCATGTGAGTGTGCATGGCCAGAGTTTTCCAAGAGCAGAATGTGCATGTCAAGGGAAAGCAGAATTCTCAAAAGAATCTAGAAATATTGAAGCAATGTAGATCCAGGTCTGGGTGGGAGCTTGAAATATTTAAACAGCAAGAGGAATGCATTGCATTTCAGTTTTGCATACATATTAACAGGTCTGTACTTAGCTCTCCTAATGCCTAACATTTGATTTATGATTTGTTTGGCAGTTTTACCTCTATGTAAATCAGCCACCATGGATATTTCCTTGGCAATGCATCTATGACATATGAAGAACAATTATTTGAACCAGGATGAACAATATCTGATGTTCAATGGTCTTTATTACAGGCTGGTGGGAGAGTAATCTCTTTTGATAGTACCTGTCACTTCAATGCCTAAATGGGAAATCCCACTCCACAAGTGGAGGCAGCCAAATCATGAGCCCTTCTAACTCCTTTTAAGTTACAGGTCCAAGATATTATATAGGTATGGGACAATTGAAGGGTAAAGATAACTTCTGAATAAGTTTTAAATGATGAAAAATTTATGTTAAATGCTGTATTTAATGGTCTTACCAGGAACATCTGTTGGTATTCTGGTTGCAAATAATGAGGAGCAGGAAAAGCAACAAAGCACACTACTCTAAAGGGCAGAACCAGTACTACACCACATAGGGGAATGAAGTGCAGAGGCTGAACATCTAGACTTATCTTGCTTAGTGCTGTGCTTTAACACAGGTGGATCAGTTTACAAGCCAGGTTCTTATTCACTGTTTGGTTTTAACACAGAACACAGAGACAGAAATGAAGTAATAAGAAAAATGCTGCTCAGTTCATCTATCTTGGGAATACACTGTGTACAATACTCCAGGCCAGGGTCAGACGTCTGAAAACACAATGGTTAATAGCAAGTTAAATTCCACATACATTCCTAAACCAGCAGAACTCAAATTGATACATCTGCCAGAAACAGGAGAGGAACAGAACAAAAAAGTAGTGTGAGAAGACGGTTAATTTTCCCACAAAATCATATCTGTTGGCCTCTTTTGCCTTTGACATTTCAAAAGGAAAAGCCTTTGACTATAGTCTTCCTTGATGTGTGTTTCATCTGCCTGTGCAGGGCCACTGGCCAGGAGCTGCATTGCTGTGTGCCAATGTCAGAATACCCCAAGTTCCTACTCAGGGCAACCCTTCTCCAGGTCCCAGTATAGCACAATGACCACAAACAGCACATGTTGGTTTTTGGACCATGTGGCAGGGGAGTGAAGAGGACACAAAGAAGCATCTCATGCCAATATAGTAGATGTTTACATCTGAAATTTCTGTCAAACTACTTGAGTGAGGCCGAGGATATAATTTCAAGTTTCCTTGATGGTATGGATAGATAGCTGCTGCACCAGTTAGCGTGCTTCTCCTGCTTCCCATTCTCTACTGCACTCTTGTCTGCATTTTCCCTTCAATTTTTGGCCACATCAGTGCCCCAGGGATAGAGGGGAGAGAGGAATCAGGGAACTGATCCTGCTGAGAATGAACGCAACAGCACAAGATACATATGTTAGTGTTTGACCAAACCAATTCCCTGATCTGACATAGCTTGGCTACATGAGCCTTTGCTGGCACAAGACAAGCAGCAGGAGAACAGGATTACCCACTCTGTGGTTACCAGAAAACACAGTTCAAGAAACACTGAAACTTTTCTTTACGCCTTTTTGCACTACTCCTGTATTTAATAAGCACACACGCAATTTTACAGATTTTAAAATTGAGATATGCATCTGATATGCAGCTATTTCCTTTTTGTAGTTGTCAGCCTAATTTCTAAATAGCCTTTGGTTTGTACGTGGGATACTACAGCATCCAGATGACATCATTTTCTGGCAACTGTGGCAGGCCTAGCCTGTGAGTCACTTTGCAGAATGTGCGGAGAGCCTACCTAGGGAAGTACACACGATCCAAAGGTTTCTATTGTTCCAGTGGACCATGAGGTCCACACAAGTTCAGCAACTGCTCAGTACAGAAAAAGCAGCTATGAATCTAATTTTTTGACTTAAATGAGAAGCACCTTAGAGAAGAGATCAGGCAAATAAAATTCTACAGTCCCAAACACCAGAGTTACACTGTCTCATACTTGCATGGATTGGTCTGCTAATGGGCAATTCATAGCAGATATGCAAACACACACTGGGGTAAAAGTTACTTTATCTGCTTTTTCCAGCTGAGCCTTTCCACAGCTGTAGGCAGCAGTTTCACTAACCCTGTCCATAAGGCAGGGCTGCAGGGGTAAAACAAGGCTTCTCTACTCAGCCCTCCAGTTCATCTATCTGGGAAATAGATGGAGAGACACAGAGGGCTATGGAAACAATTTCTCATTGCAGACTGTCTTGAGGAATAATGCTAATTATCATGGAAGTGTTTCCAGTTCTTCACTGAATCCAGACACTTATCCACCCCTAGAAGAATGTTTCCTCTTTAGTCACTAATTGGATCTTGTTTGTAAAGCCAATCTTTGTTTCTAAGTCTGTCACAGTTTGGGAACAAGGTTGTTTCAGGGGCAGAAGATTTAAATGTCTATCCACAGCTGACAGAGACAGTAGAAATACTGTCCACAGATAAAAGCATGACACACATTAGCACATGCTACTTTCCTTTTAGCTTTTATTTTGTAGCTTGGGTAAGATCTAACGCTAATAAGCCTTTTCAAGGTGTATTGGAAGCATTTGATCTCCTGCAAATGCAGAGTCTCATTTCAGGAGTTTGCTGACCAGAAGGGCTGTCTACACAATGAGTGACAGGTTTATTAATTACTTTAAGAGCTATATGTATCATGAAAAAACAAGCATTGCTCATTGAAGGCAGTGGTGCATACAGGAGCAAGATACAGGTTTGCTGTACCAATGTCTCCTTGGTTCAGACACAGCCATTTCTCCTCTCCCAGATAGTGGTGTTAGCCAAAAACACCCAAAATGCTGTGGCTGAGTTTGTAATGTGTGTACATCTCCTTCCTGTGACACTGGAAACAGATTTTTTCCAGATTTTTCTATCCCTGGCTCCTAAAGTAATTATAACCATTTAAAAGTAGCCACAATTTGATGATTTATATCCAACTTATGTACTCTTGATGTGTTTCTGCATTTCATGACATTAACAAACTAACACAATTATCATTAAAAAGCCATTCTCATGTTAAGAGTATTGTCTAGTGCTCTCTGGTTTTTTAATGTCACCTTTGACATCAGCTTTTTGACCTCTAGTCAAGGAAGGGCCAACAACACACCATGTTCTTTGAACCCTGGAAGAGACCACAGCATCCTGAAGTACTTTGCTCTCCAGCTGTGGAGGTGGCTGACTTCCCCCAGCAGACAGCACTGGGTGAGGTTTTTTCAGACAATGGTACCAGATGGCCTATACAGGTCAAGAAATCCTCTGCAGTAAAAAGATACAGAGCAAAGCTGATGTTAAGCCAGCTCAGCCCTGTAGCACCTTCACCCCTCCCTGGGTCACTGAGACATCATTTAAACAGTCACAATTTCTCCCCTCAGCTGCAGCTGAGCTTCTGACAGAAAGAGCAGGAGAGGGGATTTCACTATCTCTGCTTTTAGAGCTGAGTACAAGAGAAAACTCATGTGCTAAGCTGTCACATCACACAGCACCACTCTGCAGGATTGCAAAGCTGACAGGTGACAAAAAGACCAGCAGCTCATCATCCCCCACTGGCCACTGCCACCATATTTAGTCACAGATCTTCATGATGCTTTTTGAGTTTAGTATCAACTACCAAAAAGATTCCTCAGTTTTACCTCTTTTTTTGCTACACTTACAGTAAGCTACATTAACAGTATATTTCTCCTAAAAAATAGTCACAAAGAAGGTTCTCCAAGCTAAGCTGTTATGCACTTGGGTAATTTTAAAGCGCTCTTTAGAAAATACAAACATTATTCTATCCAACCATGCTGGTCTACTTTCATGCAGAAAGGGAATTGGTTTATCAATATACAATTTGTCTTTTAACAGACAAGTATGAGGATTTCTGAATATTGATAATTTTAATGCCAGGAAATCCTACTGGTTCCTGAATTTTATACCAAATTCTTCAAAATGCTTCAAGACACAAAATCAGTGTTTGCTTTGTATCTGCTTTTCTAAAATAAAAGACCATACTTGTGGCTATACCACAATACAATAAAATTGCACACTAAACTACAAGCAGTTGGATAGACCTTATCATCTCAAAAATATGGGAAAAGGTGTCCTCTCTGCACACGTGAAAACAAGGGGAGAGTATGGCTTTCAAAGCAGTGGAAGAATGGCTCTAATTCCTGTGCTCAGTGAATTTGGATGAAACAATCACTCCTGCTGTTATTATGCAGAACAGCTCTTTGATTAAAGAGCAATTTCCCCAGGACCTGGCTGTCTGGAGAGGGAGCAGTAATTCACCTGGGTGAGTCAAGTCAAGTCAGTCAAATCTACCTTACCCATATGCAAATTGAAACCACAAAGGAAAAGCACAGTATTTCTGATGGAAAATCTAGATTTCTAAAATAGCTAGTCAACAGTACCATTTTGGGTTTTATCAATAAGAATAAAATATTTCAGTTTTTATGCACTATTTATGCTTACTCTCAAAAGCCAGTACTTCAAGTTAAACTACTGGACTAGCCACATTTGTTGCTTTGTAAAATCTTCTCCAAATACTTACAAAAGCACTTTTGTCAACTGCATCTGAAATTGTTACTTTTAGGACCAGGTTCTCACCCATTTATGTGATCAAGTATCTTAATTTTATACTCCTTTTAAATTGCTGTGAAGTGTTGGTCATCATAATTGTGTTGAGCTTTACAGAGCAGGCACAAGTTTTCTCTTACCATCAGAAGACTGAAAGCAAAGAGCTTATGACAATTTCAGTCCTGTATCTAAAAGTTTACCTGAATATGAGAAATATACCAGAAAACATACACTGGAGTGACAGTTACACAGGCAACAGATCCATAGCTCCATGCTTTACTTCCCAGCATATTCAACAAAGAGGTACCAATATGTTTATTAATTATTCTCATAATACTTTGAGTTTCATTGAGTCTCGGTTTCTCAGAAGTTAAAAATAATTTTAAACATGTAATTTCTCTGTGCTACCTACTTCAGAGGGCACAACCAGAGCTGGAAGAAATGTGACAGTTTTGTAACGAGCTCCTGGTTCTGAGTACCATCAGCCCTCAAGTCTACACGACATCATGCTTCTCTGCACACTAACAGCACTGGATGCTGTTCAAGTGGCTGTGACAGAGCACAGTCATTTATTCCAGCAGTTGCACTGTGGGAAGGCACAGGTGTGTGCAGATGGAGCACAAGAAAAGCAGTGTTCCCCAGGACTGAAGGCTCAAAGTTACTTTGCTCCTTCCAAAGCCATCTAAAAGCAGCGCTTATAATCGTGTCAGGTAGAAATCCTGTTAATGCTCATTTTATTAATGCATCTAGACATTTTTCTATGTATTCACATGGAATGTATGAAGGACTAAGACAGACTAGTCTAATTATCTTTAGCAGAGCTAAGCTGCTACTCAATTTATTTTTTTTTACTAGCTTACAAATGAGAGCTTTGTGGAGATCAAAGGCTGTCACTAAATTGTCGGTCATTACCCCAACATCTTAAATATGTATATGCCTGCTCTTTGTCAGAGAAATCAGTGTGTTTCATTATGAGGTGTAGGTCTGTTTCACCTGATTTGAATACTTGATAAATTGATAAATACCTATGGTCCTTTATGGAACCCCTCTACAAACTGAGGCAATGCCATCAGTCTGAGGACAGTGGTACCCCGTCATTACTTTCTAGAAATGCTTTATTCTGCTTTCAAGGCACAGATCACCAGAGCTGCTACATCATTGTGCAGCTGAAGCCAAGTTTACATTCTTGCCTGAATCCTTAGCCTAGGATTTATGGGCCATAGCTGAACTGCTAACAAAAAGAAGTGGCATCACGTAGACAGAGACTGAAGTTGACCATCTGACACAGCAGGTTAGGTTCTACAGATGTATGTATGACCCCTCCACCTTTAGCAGTGAGAGCAAGGATAGAAAGGTTATGTGTCTTTATCACTGCCCTTTCAAGTGACATGGAAAAGTTTCCTACCAATAAAATGGTTCAACACACTCAGTAAACATATATATTGTCCTTTTTATGCTTAATCTCTATTTAAACCTCTTTTTTTTTAATCCAAGTGGTATTTAATTACATTCTGGATGGAGATAATTTCAAAACAACAAGAGTTATTTTCTTAAGAACCAGAAGTTGGTGCTTATGAATAATTTAAGATTTAAAAGGAGAATATGGGTGGCTTTTTGGCTGACTTTAACAGCTCTGACACATCTTCATGATAAATTTTCATCTGGTCACTAGTGCTCACACAGAGATCTTCTTTGATATATCCATTTCAAAGGAAATAAATTTTGCACAGAGAGGAACTTGGCAAATGTCTCTAACCAGAAGTGCTTCTCAAACCAAAGTAAAGCAAATAAGCTTAATTCATTCTGACCCAGAAGAGGCTACTACTATAATAGCTGGGATTTCTCCAGATCTCCACAAGTACCTTGACAGAAGCTGCAATAACCTCAAACAAGTGATTAGTACCAAGACGGCAACCTTGGCATACAGCAGAAAGCTGTTTTCATAAGGTTTCATTATAATTCTTCCATGTGTTTTAATCAGCCTTTGCCTCACTACTGTCTAGTATTCTCCATTGTATCTCCACTGATGTCTACTGTATCAGGGTTCCCCAGTAAAGGGAAAGCCAAACATCTCCCTTTAATTTTTTGATATAACCCTTTGGCCTGAGGCATGAGCCAGTTGCTCACCCATCACATGGTGTATCTATCCAGCTGTGGTCTGGACATTTTGTCCAGAAGCATCCTGTGAAAGACACTACCAAAAGCTTTACTGAAATTCAAAAAATCACATCAAATGGCTTCCCCTGATCAACTAGGTGGGTCACCTTGTCATGAAAGGAAAACAGGTTTGATAAGCCAGACTTTCCTCTCATGAAGCCAGACTGGCTGTGACATGTGACTGCATTGTCTTTCAGGTGTTTGTCAGAATATCCCAGAATAATCTTCTCCATAAACTTACCAGGCATTGAAGTGAGATTGACAGGCCTGTAGTTACCAGAGTTGTCCTCCTCCTCTTTTTTGAAAATTGGGACAACTTCATCAGCTGCCAGTCAGTTGGCACCTCTCTGGATTTCCAAGGCCACTCAAAATCATCAAGAGAGGTTTTGCAATGGACTCATCCAGCTGTTTGAGGACTCTTGGATGGATCTCATCAGGCCTCATAGATTTTTAGGGATCCAGCTGTAGCAGCAGATTCCCAACTCCACATACTCTATAACTCTGAGAAATAACACTTACAAATAAGACTAATTAGGCCATGAGTACTGGATGTACATATTTCCTACTTAATTGTAGGATAATCAGCAAGTCAGTGAGGGGTATGTTGACTTAACCAAGTGTGTTCCTGCAGGGAGAGTCAGATGAGACCACACCCTAGAAGTACTGAATGCTAATTTGGTTTCTAGATGCAATGGAAGCCACAGCCAGCACTCCTTGTCTACACTGCCCAGCACACTGGCTGAATTGCCACTTGCCTTTCTTACAACAAATGCTAAAATAAAACACCAAGTAAATTGCAAGAGCTTCCAAATTCAATGATAAAAAGCAATCATTGTTCTAATGCCTGGAAATCATGGAATGAAGATTAACAATGATGAACATCTGGCTCCTTCTTTGATGATCATAGAAGAGCATTAGCTGAACCAAAAGTATCTAGTGTTTCTACCTTCATGCACACCAAATAGAAAAATCCTTGCCAGAAAAAGTATCTGCACTGCACATAATAACAAACAGCTGTTCTGAAGCTTAACCAAGTCTCTTTTCCAGGGAAAAAAAGTGTCAGCCAGCAAAGAGCACAGCACAGGAGCTGCAGCTTTGCCATGGCAGCCACTTCCTCTACCAGTGCCCAGTTGCTGAAGCCAAGAGGAGAAAATCTCTTCCAGGTTGGATCACACCTGCCAGGGTTTGCTCGGAAAGAGGATGAAAGCTACTCAGGTGAGGGTGGCTGTTTTACAACCATGATTTGCATGAAAAAAAATCTCCAGGAAACAGGCTACACCAAGGTGTAGACACATGCTTATTAATAAATAAACTAAATGGCTAGGTGGCTTTGACAAATTTTGCACCTCTTAACCCCAAATCTGAACATCAAGTAAGAATCAACAGATCTTTTTTCTATGTCATTATGCTTGTTCTTATGTAAAAAGCACCATTCTTGAGCTGATAGCATTCTGTTATGGGGTAGGATAGCTTAAAAGTACAAATATTACACAATGATTCCTTTCAAGCACAGCATACTGGCAAACTTCCATCTCTTGCAAACAAGTTTGACCTGGGGGGATGAACTTCCACAGAATTTAAGATCTCATTAAAATACGTAGTTAGGGTTCCTCATTACAGCAAAAGACTTGAAATGTGAATGTAACATAAAAGTATCACCAGGTTGCTGAGCATGCAGACAAATTGGTACATTACTTTAATCACAATTTACTGTCTTTGCAAAACCAGGGACATGATTCTAAAGACTTTTGCTTCTGATGTTTAAGATAAAGAAAGACCCACACCTGTTTGGGACAAAGAGAGGGATGCCAGTAAAGGGCTTGGCAGTCATAAACAGGAAACAAGTCTCTCAACCGTCCCAAAAGCAAAGACTGAGGAAGATGCAGCAGTGGGAAGAAATCAGATTGACTGTAAGAGAATTTCAAAAAGTGAGCCAGAAGGAATCTCCACTTTTTTAAAACCAAAGTGAGGAGGCAGAACAAAAGTTAGAAAATATCATGAGGTTTGGATTTTTTTGTTTTTGGTTTCCCCCTCCTCCCCTTCGAAAAATAGAAAGACACTAATTAAGCTTTATTTAGGGTTGGAAACAAGCTCTGCTGAAAAATACAAGATCTTATCCCCACAGCCTCTTTCCTTCTCAATGCCAAGGTGTGATTTTTTAAAAGATCGTTCCCTAACCATGCTTTAATTTCATGCTTGCCATTAGCTAACAAGCAGCTTTTAAAATATTGCTCAGACTACACAAATAGTCAGGGATTTTCAGCTTGCTTTAGATCAGGGACCAATTTGAAGCAGATGTGAAAGACAGTAGCAAGAGAAAGCCTTTGATGCAGGGATGCAGCAGGTAGAGCTGTGCGTATGAGTAAAACTTCATCAGCTAGTAAATAGCAAGCAAGAAAAAACATCTCTGGAATTTTAATTTTTTTTTAAAAAAATGAAAGCATAGAAAAATAGAAACCATGTAAAGAAATGTTCAGTATTCCTGCACAGATTATATTTCTCCTTCTCTGTGTTAAGAATAACTGATATAAATCAAATTACAGCTCCTATGTTTTGCTCAGGAAACACTGCTCAAGTTTGCATAGGATACACTTCCAGTAAGCCAAATGTCTGAAGTTTTCTTCCCATGCAAAATCAAAAGAAGAAAAGATAGAAACAGAGGGCAATAATTAGAACTTAAGTTTCACATTCACTTCTCAGAGATGACAACAGCCAACCAGGAACAGATTCAAAATTAAGCAGGAAACAGTGAATGATAATGTAAAACTGTCACATGAACCTTTGTATGGATGAATTTTCTTTTTAGACAGGTCACAGATTTTACCAGGTCAGTACAAAACACTCACCAAGAGGTCTCCATTCATCCCAAGAATGATCCTCATGCTAAGTTTGGATGGCTCCTTATGTTTTGTCTCTCCCCATTCCCAAATTATTTCATTGGTCTGATGTTTTTTATTTGTGCTTCTACATACAGTACAAGATTCTGTTTTTCAGACACTATTTGATAACTCTTGTCCTGTTCACTTTAAAGTTTCTTGGCTATTCAGTCCTTTGACTATAAGGATAATGCACATCTTCAAAACAAAAACTCCACCATAACACACTTAGTGTGTTTAACACCATCTTTTTAACTGTCAAAATTACTATAGCAAATTACCACTTGGTTGTCAAATATCTTGGTTATATAAACTGGTAAATCCCACATGTTCCGAAATTGTTTAATCCAGGGATCAGTGACTATCAGGTCTTAGGCACTCCAAGGAATGCACCACCAAGGATTGGCAGACCTTGTCCCCCTCTCCATAGCTGAGTCCCCCACCAACAACAGACCTAACAATCACCAGCAGAAGTATGTTGATAGTTATACGACACCTAAGCTACTTTAAAAAGAGCAAGAACACAGTGTGCTTCAGCAGTTCATTATTAGATGCAAATCATTGTTTACCACATGAGTATACAGAGCTTACAGTTCAACATTTGGATGGAGTAGAACAAAGATCTTCTTATCCTCACAGAAGTGAGCACTCAGCACTTGTTCTGAGGGTTCTGAGCAATGTTTAAACTGTACTAATTCAAAATTTCAAAAACTGCAAAGAGTTATTTTAAAAAGAAGGGAATCATGGTGAATTTAGCTGTTCATAGCACCACAGGAAGTATTAGCACCGTACCTGCTAAACTGAGAGAGGTTACAACAAAACTGTGTCCTGGCAATTATCAGAAGCCCACCATGGGGCAAGCCTGCATAATCTGATGGTCCTGCAGGTTATCACCTTCCTGCACAACAGGTGACCACCTGAGTTTTCATCCATTCCTTCCATCACAGCTCCAACCTGACTCGACTCCAACCCTTTCTGCCCACTCCACAAGTGCACTGCCTTGCAATCCTCTCTGTCTCTCCACCTCCTGCCTGCACACTTGAGGCAAATGACAGTATTTTCATTGTCTGAAGAATCATTCTTCCCTCATCCAAAAAGCTACCCTCAGTTCCTCATCTCCTCCTTCACTGCTTTTCCAGTTTCCCAGACTGCTTGACTGTGGCCTGTTGGGGCAGGTTCCTGGGAGAAGTTTGCAGAGTTTGCTGTGGTTGTTCCTCTTCTCCCTGCATGGGTCACCCCTGCTCCCCCACACCATCAACCCATGTTTGCTTCTGCTCTTCATCTGGTTCCTTTCCTTCAATTCCTACTTGAATTCTTTTGATGTCATCCTAGTTTAATTTCTGCCATAAAGACTGTTCATGACTTTGCCAGCTGCTTTCCCCAGGACATACTCTGAGGCTAAAGCAGATGAACAGCAAGACAAAGGCTCCTCAAACTCAGGAACAGACTTTATCATCAGTGGCTAGGGAACTGCACCCTCAATCTGTCCCCAGCACTCAGACCCAGCTGATGGAACAGAAGTGACCATTCAAATCAGAAGCAGCTTCTCTTTTCCTCTTTCTCTACTGATGAAACCATTTGGTTATGGTATCACCAGAGGGGACATTTGAACATCATCTCACCTGTTTCTTTTACCAGTGCACATCTGTAATTATTGCTATTTCCTCATCCAAGCCTCATGCTTTGGCACAATCAGTGACAGTAATAAACCATCTGTGTGGTGGCGCGCTCCGCGAG
>VWZU01014201.1:23008-40134 GCA_013397095.1 Sterrhoptilus dennistouni | reverse complement strand
TTTTTTTTTTTGCCTCCCTGGAAACATGGGCCGGAGCAAAAACAAATTGCTGCCAAGAGAAGCAGCTGCCAGAGAGGTCAAAGAGTAATTTCTGTGGCCAGATATGATCAAGTGGTGTTGAGAACGAGGTGGATAAGGAAGGAAATTGTGCAGTGCCTTTGTTTCCAGAAGAAGGGCTGATTAAGATGTCAGCTTGTTCTGCTTCCATCTTCATTTATTAAATTGTCAGCTTCTATCTGTCCCACGGGATCTCCCCGCGGTGAATCTGCTCTGCAGAGGGAGATTTCTGGAGCTGGGTTTGATATTTCAGACTCAGCTTTCCCATTGAAATTGTACTGATTTCAGGGCCTTAAAAATGGGGATAAAAAGCAGCACGTTTGATCTCAGCCTTTGTAGTTCATCACACGGGATTTTTTTGGCCAAAGCTTCGAGATCAATCCTTTGGTTTCACATTCCATCAGTGTCCTGTAAAACGCATCTCTCAACTTTCAAGTGACTTTGGCTTCCCTTCAGGCACTTCAGGCTGACTCAGGACCCTGAAAGGAAGAAGTTTTGGTTGTCTGGAGCCCTTCCTCCTCCTCCAGGCTGACCTGGACCCACTTTTGGAGGTGTTGGGTCACAGGATGGACTTGATGATCTCCAAGATTCTTTCCAGACTTGTTCATTCTGTGATTCATCCTGAGATTCTCTTTGTCCAGTGATTTTCCAAGGGGAAAAGCAGGGAAATGATGCCTGAAGTTTTATCTTCCATGTATTTCAGGTGTCTGTGGTGCCCAGGGGTGCAGCTCTGAGCTCACAGTCAGTGTCACTCAGCTCTGCACACAGCAGGGACACAAAACAAATCCTTTTCCTGCTGCACACCAAGGACAACTTTCAGACCCAAAAGCACCAACAAGGCTGGGCTGGAGGGAGGGACAAGAAGGATGAGACCTCATAACCTGAATCTGTAACTGGACAATTCAACCCCAAAATGCAAATGGATCAAAACTTATAAAAGTGTCAGACCTTGTGACCACTGGTCCATTTTGTGACCATTTTGGGTCCATTTTGTGGCCGTTTTGTGACTATTTTGGGTTCACCTTGGGTGTAGCCCTGGCCAGGCTCTTGTCCTGCCCAAGGTGGATCCTTAAAGGCCTTTTAATAAATCTCTACTTTGTTCTCCAGCTCTGTCCAGCCTCTGTTCCAGCTCAGCCTTCCCAAGGCATCAGCCACCCCCTCCCACTTTGCCCCAAATCAGCCTGGCTGTGTTTTCTGGTGCACCCTGTAATCATTTTCTGTATGGAAGGACAGTGCACAGATCAGAAATGTCTTATCAGACAACAATCCAACACTAAATCCCTGAGCCTTGCTGCACTACAGGTGTCAACAACCACCCTTGGCCAGAAGGGGAGATCCCTTGGCTTCCAAAGTGAGATCACACCAAAAGCTTGTAAAGCCTAATGAAAACAGCACCTGGATCTGTGAAAAAGGCGCAAAAACTCATTTAGTTGATTGAAGAGCCTTCGGTTTGCAAACACCTTCATTGCACTCAACACAGACCTGGCCCAGACCCACCCCATGGAAATAAAAACCCTAATTTGTGTTCCCTGCCCCCTGAGACCAGTGGTGGAACCTGGTTGGTGCCGGAGGCTTCCCGGAGCTGCGGCAGAGCCTGCTCAAAGTCACAGCATCCTTGAGCTTTCACTGCCTCCCTGTTATTATTGCTGCTGTTATTAGACTTTGTAATGCACTCAGCTCCCAAGTGCTTCCCTGCTATTGCTGAGATTACACAATCCTTCAAGGAATTTTAAAGACAGCTGTTTTGTGCATGCTCCAAAGGAACGGGGAGGGGGAGAAGCTGCTTTTTTGCAGGGACAAGGCCGTGTTGCTGTACAGAACTGAAGTGTGGGTGATGGAGAAAAGACCTGCAAGATCTCCAGTGTACAGCAGGAGGAGGGAGGGGATGGCTCTTCCCAGAAAACCTGTCCTGCATGGCACAGCTGGGACTTGGAGGATGAGAATTCTTTGGGAATGTGTTGTGGTTTGAAAGCAAAACGAGTGAGAGGCTCCAAGTCAGAAATAAAATTTCATAAGAAGAAAAGTAAAAAAATAAAATAAAATAAAATAAAAATAAAATAAAATAAAATAAAATAAAATAAAATAAAATAAAATAAAATAAAATAAAATAAAATAAAATAAATGCAAGAATACAAAAGACCACTGACAGAGTCAGAACACAACCTGAGCAGGGTGGTGGGAGCAGTCCAGGTGAGGGGCTCTTCCCGAAGCAGTGATCCCACAGAAAGGTCTGGGAGCTCTGCTCCTCTGGGAATCCAGTGGGTCAGGGCTGCTTGTCCTGTCCCAAATCCCAGATTCTCTCCAGGTGGGAATGCTTGGCTCCTCCCCCTGGGCGGAGCATCTCCCAATGGGATGAGGAGTCGTGCAGTGGGTCCTTGGTGGCCCATTAAACACAGACAGTCCTGCAGTGTTTTTTTTGCATCCAGCTTTTCCAGAAACCTCAGGAAAAAGGCAGGTGAAATGAATGATAATGGAGAGTTAGGAATTTTCCTCAATCCCAAATTTACCTGAGTGTTGCTGCTTTCTTCTTGACCAACCTGGCCCTTGGAATTGAGGCCTGAGTGCCATTAATTTTATATATTTTATTTTCATCTTCTTTGTCAGAGTAAATTCTGACATACCAAGGAGGGGGAACCTAAAAACATTCCTCTTCTACATGGCAAGAGAAAAATGAGGTTTAAAAATCACTGGATTTAAGCTTAATTTCTCCCAAAAAGCCTCAGGAAGCTGAATGGTAAAGGGGGATCATGAACCAGAGGACACTGGGTGGTGCTGATGGCAGAGGCTGGGCTGAGAGAGCACCTCCCAATAAATAAATAAATGTGTGCTAAGGGGATCAGAGGATTATTTATTGTGACATTTGGGCATTAGGAGAGGTAACAGGCTGAAAAAATAAAGGGAAGGAAAATTTAGCTTTATAGCAGAGGGGGAAAAAATTGCACCTTGACAGAAATTTATTGGGCAGTGGGACGGTTCTGGAAAGGAAGTGAGTTCAACCTTCTGGTCTGGGAAACTAAAAACTGCACTGGGCAATCCTACAGCAAATTATCACAGTAATTTACCACCAATTAAAAGGGCAAAATAAGATTTAATGGGGTGTAAGAGTTTCATTCTTTCCATGGTTCAGGGAAAGGGGGAATCCCCAAGTTCTGAGCCCACCAGGCTGCAGGGAAGGTACAGAACCTCACGGAATTGTGGTGAGGGTGGAGAAGGGATGGACCCAGTGCTGTGACAAGAGGTGACAGCCAGAGCTAAAACACAGGGATTTAAATTGGAATTTTTCTAAGAATTCTATTTTTAATCACAAGTGTGATCAGATATGAGATGCTGCTGTGGGTTTACCCCCTTAGGAAGGGGTTAAGGATATCCAGAGGGGCTGGTTTGGCAGCGCTGGTGGAATAAGTTAAATTGTTTTATTGAGCCTGATGTCTGAGGACAATCAGAGAGAAGAAAGGAACCAAACCCATCCCTCTGGCCTGCTGCCAAACAACCTGAACGCTGCCAGAGCGGGATAATAACACCAATTGGCTCATTGTCTTTTTCTCAAAAGCCATTTCCATTCATTCTGTCCTCTCATTGTTCCCTGAGCCAGCTTCCCATCGGTGTGTTTGGGCTGCTCAGCTGAATCCTGGTCTGCTCCTGCTTTCAGCTCCTGGTTGGAATCTCAGCCTGGAGCACCTGGGAGTCAGAGCAGCCCTGGGAAAGAACAGCAGCAGCACGAGGATGGTTTTGTAAGAAGGGCTTTGCGTCATGGTTTTAAAAGCAAAACGAGTGAGAAGCTCCAAGTCAGAAATACAATTTAATAAGAAGAAAGGTAAAAAGGTAAAATAAAATAAAAGCAATAACACAAAAGACCCCTGACAGAGTCAGAGCACAATCTGAGCAGGGTGGTGGGAGCAGTCCAGGTGAGGGGCTCTTCCTGAAGCAGTGATCCCACAGAAAGGTCTGGGAGCTCTGCTCCTCTGGGAATCCAGTGGCTCAGGGCTGCTTGTCCTGTCCCAAATCCCAGAATCTCTCCAGGTGGGAATGCTTGGCTCCTCCCCCTGGGCGGAGCATCTCCCAATGGGATGAGGAGTCGTGCAGTGGGGCCTTGGTGGCCCATTAAACACAGACAGTCCTGCAGTGGGTCCTTGGTGGCCCATTAAACACAGACAGTCCTGCAGTGGGTCCTTGGTGGCCCATTAAACAGAGATAACTCCTGGAGGGAATTCCCTGTGAGTCCTGGGCAAGGCATTGATGGGCCATGAGCAGAAGAGCCCAAAGGAGGGGCCTGGGAAAACACTGCCCCACCTGGTTTCAACAGCTCATGAAGATGGTGATAGAATAAATTCTTTGTGTACATCCTACACTGCAACCCAGGACACTTTGCTAAGGAGGGAACAGCAAATAATAAAAAGGAGGACACAAAGCCATGATTGGAGGTGAGGCTCAAACAGGAATGATCCATGGAGCACCCTGGAGCACAGCCTGGGGGTGAGGAACTGGGCAAAACTCCTCTTTCCCCTCCTAAAAGTTGCCTCGGAGTTGCTGCTGCTGTTTCAGAGGATGTTCAAACCCTTGGCTCTTCATCTTTTGCCTGAATCACAACCAACAGGAACAGCAAAACCTGTGGTGAAGGGATTCCGATCAGACCCCTCTCACTTCTGAAGATCCAGTATTAATTTTTACAGCCTTCCCGACCTGAGGTTCGATTTCACTCCGTGTGCCTTGCAAGGATCAATAGTTATTCTTTAGAATGTCTCGATAGTTATTTCTTTAGATGTTGAGTAGAAAATAATTGTCTGGGTGTTGTTTGAAGTTGCTGGGTGCATGAAATGACCAGGAATGACCCCTGAAGAGTCAGTTCAGGAAGGTTTGAATCACCCACCTTGAATCACCACCCTCTGTGCCACCTACAGGGATGAACAAAGGCTTATCTTACCTCTTAAATATTTACAGTAAAGACCAAACCATGGGTAATGTCTCAACCTAACAGGTTTTGACACAGTGAAGGTAAAGCTGGCTGTGAAATCAGGGTTATGTGGTTGCTTAAACCCCACCAAAGCCACTATTAAATGTTCCTGGACCCAGAATGGATGTTCTGGATCCAGAATGGATGTTTTGGTCAAATTTGGCTTCAGGATTGGTAAATACTACTAATAGCTTATAGATAAATCAATCTGAATCTGCTGCTTTTCACAGAATTTTGTGGTGCTTGACTGTTCCTGCACTGCTCTGATGCCTCTGCTCCCCTCTAGTCTGCAAATAGCCATTTATAAATTTGGGATGTGGAATGACTCAGTTCATTATTAAAGGATACTGAACCTCAGAGACTGCAGATAATTACTTTTGCATACTATTAAAAGTGTTCGTAAAAATTGACATTATTTTAAGGCTCGACGAGAGGTGCACGCCTAAAATAGCATTAAAATTTTATTTTTTCTTCCCCCTCTCTGCAAATCCAATGACATTTAAAATATGACATTTGGAAGGCAGAACCTCTAAATATCCAATAATACCAGGCATGTGTGTGTGTGTGGCCGTATTTCTTTGCTGGCTGCAGACAAACGGTTGTCAATGTCACCTTCAGCACCTGCCACCACTTATTAGCAGCTCTGAAACCCTGCTTGGGAAAGTTTTGGAGCATTTTATAGCCACCAGGAAAGTCAATTAATTAGGCTGGGCCGCCCCACGAGCACTGCAATTATTTTCGCCATTCCCTTTGATTTTTCCGTTGACCAGAAATTTCCAGGCAACTCTTGGAGGCCAATTAAGAAGTTGTGGGATTGCAGATCCCGTTCCCGTGGACTTCAGGCTTTGGGATTTGCCGTGTGCAAGTTTGATTTGTTCATCTGCTTTGTTTTTTGCTCTCATTGCTGCCATCTGCCTTGGTCTTCAAGGAAATCCCTTCTTTTGAGAGCTCTTCCTTTCAAATTTAGCACGCAGAGTTGGAGGTACAAAGAGTCATTTGGGAGTGGATTCAGAATCCAAACCTTGCTGAGGTCTTAGTTTGAAATTGCTTCTCCTAAATATCCAGCTGTAAAAATTTAGATTTTACTGTGTTTGGCCATTTTTAACCTCTTTTCATCAGATATCCGCAATCGTGGAAGGAGTGGATGTGGCACTTTCTGATGTGGTTGAGTGCGTTGGTCTTGACAGTCTTGGAGGTCTTTTCCCACCTTAACAATTCCAAGATTCTCTAATCACAAACCCCAAGATCCTCTAATAACACTCAAGATTCTCTAATCACCTCTAGAGTTTTAGAACTCTAAAGTTCTGTTAGCTTTTAATCAGGGTCCCATTCAACAAAAAAAATACACCCCACGACACAGATTATTCAAACAACATTCATTTTAACCTGTTCCAGAACTGGAACTCCTAAAGAACACCTAAATAATAGTGAATATTTTTGAATACCCACAGCAAAGGCTGTGCAGGTATTGCTGGATGGCAGGAAAGTGTTCCAGCCTCTTGGAAGTTTTTGTTTTCACCGATCTGTCTGACAGAGTTAAGTGCAATACGGTTCAGAGAGGGAATTCTTGAGAGACAAGTGGAAGATAAAAATTTCTGGGCTTGGATTTCCACTGAATAGCAAATGAATTTGGGGACTGGATAAGACGGGGCATGGAACTGGTCTCCATCTGCACTGTCTGACCCAAATTAGATGAGAAATCAGTGGGCTGTCAGGAGTGAATCACACTGGAGGTACCTAATAATAAACTGAGTCCTGACAGGCAGAGGGGGAGAGGGTTTTGATGCCTTTTTCTGGGGCTCCCTAAAAACAGAGGCCAGACAAAACTGGGAGAAAAAAAACCCAGTTTTATTTATGGAAAGGCCTCCAGATACATTCAGGGCAGACAAAGCAGCCCAGGGCTACACCCAAAATGGGCCCCGGGTCAGGGGTTTGCACACTTTGATCACTTTGGGCCATTTGCACATTGGGGGTTCATCTCCCAATTACAGCTCCAGCTAATGAAGTCATTTACCCCAAGTTTTTCCCCCCCAACTCACTTTTGTTCCCATCTCTGGGGCCTGAGGCAGTGAGGTGTCCTTGATCCCCAGGCCTGGAGAGGAATTGTTGTGTCTGCCCAAACTGGGGCAGCAGCAGCTGGCACTGTGTGTGGAGTTTGGAGTCACACACTAAAGAGCTGCAGGAGTACAAATGTATGGGAAATAGAAAAGCTCAAACCTTCAGGAATCAGTTTCAGGTCTGAAATGATAAAAGGACACGGGAGAGGAGGGAGATCCTCACATGGAGACTGTTCTGAGGGGCTGGGCAGAAATCAGCCTCAGGACAGGACTGGCACTCCTGGTAAAGGATAACCCAGATTTTAGACCTTGTGTGGCTGAGTGCTGCTTATTTTTGATTTGGTTTGCAGGTGTGTTCATTCTCCAGTCCAGGCTCTAAGGACATTCCAGGCAGTGTCCAAGCTGACTCCAGCTGAGCGCTCCCTTGGGCAGCAGTGGGATCCATCCAGGAGCTCCAGGAACAAATCCCATGGAAGAAACACCAGTGGTCCTGTGAGATGACAGCCCTCACTCCATGGATTCACCACGTTCCCCCTCCTCTGTGCCTGCTCCATCCCTCTGGATCCAGCTGCACCACACGCTCTGGTTTGCCAAGTGTTCAATTACTGGTAAATCACCTCTCTAAAGGCTCGGATTATTTAAAAACTCCCCTCGGGTGGGGTCCTACCCATCAAATCCTCCACCATTCCCAATCCCTGTATCCCCTGCCACACAAATCCAGGAGGAACAGGCTGCTGCAGATCTCCCAGGGAGGAATTCCTCCTCGCCAGGAGCAAACCAGGCTGGATTATTTCAGCGCTGTTGTCAATAGGTGGCAATAATCTCCTTCCCTGCAGCTCCTTAATGAATGTTTACACTCTTCCACCTCCCCGGCTGGAAATTTTCTCTCAGAGTCTCCAGTTATTTATATCTGCAAAGTTCTGCATTTCCCCCATTATAATTTTTCATGTCACCACAGGCCAGTGACGGGGGAGGCACGGCACGACATTGCTTTATTAAAGCCGACGCTTCACCTTGGAGCAGATGAGTTTTCCTCTGCTGCATTTGCAGCCAAAAGTCTTTAGCATTCCGCTCCTGCCCTGCCATCCACCAAATATTTGCAGGAAATCAGATTTATAAAGTGGTCAAAGGGCTCCGAGGAAGGGAATGTGACGCTCCAGGTTGGTTGAGGGATTCAGAGCGTGGAGGAGTCTCAGCAGCATCACCAGGGACATCCAGGATTTGCTTTCCTGTCACTGCTCCCCTTTCCCCTGATTGATCCAGGATGGAATCCCAAGCCTTTAGAAACTTGTGCTTTATCAGAAAAAAGGTGATGACATTAAGGCTCCTTTCAAATCCACCAACGTGGAAGTTCATGGACTGAAAATGCATCTTTTGATTTGTTGGATATGTCAAAACCCCCTCGCACCAACCACGAGCCTGGAAGTCATTCAGGGAAATCTCAGAATGAACCAGGGTGGCACTGCCAAGTGCTTTTTGCACTGGTTAATCTGCTTTTCCTCAGGCTGGGTTTTTTGGTTTGGTTTTTTTTTTAATCTCATAAAAGATGAGAACACGATTTTCCTGCCATTTTTCTCCTGTTTCATCTTTGACAGCCGTGGCTGTGCAATATTAGCAGTTACTCATGAAACACTTCCCTACACAGGGTTTGGGAGCGTTTTAATGTCACATCCACATCACACTCACAAAAGGTTCAGCTGCTAAAGTTGGTACGTGACAGTCACTAATATTTTCCTGAAGTTTTTTTTCAGATGTGAAAAACCAGGATGTTGCTCACACTCCACTGGAATAGATTCCATACATTAGAATTATATTAGAGATTATTATTATATATTAATTGTTATTAGAAAAATAATTACGTATTTTAGAATTATGGAATCATTAAGAATGGAAAAACCCTCTGGATTCATCAAGAATTGAGACCATAAATAGATAAATAATATAAATATAAAGGGAAAAAAGTTACCTTGAGATTTGGGATCCTGAAATTTGGGAATGGGGACCAAGTCCAAGGTACCATTACAAAATTCACATCACACTGGCTGTCGTTCTCATGTTTTTATTAAGTTTATTTTATTTCCACTCAGCCTCTCCCCACCCTCACAGGGAGGAATTCCTTCCTCACATCCAACTTAGTTCCTTCCAGTTCAGCTCATTCATCATTATCAACCATCTTTCCAACATCCAACCTGAACCATTTTATTTTTCCCCACCACTGGTGCTGCTGGAGGTGACCTGGAGCAGACGCCCCCAATCAACCCACGGGCTCATAATTAATATTTTAACAAAGCATCTCCTGGGGCTCCATCCCTGAGCAGCTGGAAATGGTTGAAGGAGGGAAAACCCCCAGGGGGAAGGAGGTTTAGGAAAGCAGGAAGAGCAGCAGGACCAGAGGTTGGGGGTTTCTTTGTCCCAAAGGAAAGAAACTATTTCCTGCGAGGAGTGAGGAATCCAACTCTTTATTTTCTCCCCTTCAGCCCTTCCAACTGCTGCAGCCAAGGAAAGAAATCTCCTGTCCACTGTCCAAGGGTAAGACTTGTCCCAAAGATGCTCTTTGGTTCTATTGGAAAACAGCTTACATTGGAAAATATTAGAAAAATATTAGAGAATAGAGGGAAAATTTGCTTCTTTTCCTTTTCATCTAAAGGGGATATAAACAATTCACTGAATTTGGGGGTTTTGTTGTTTGGCTGGGTTTTTTTTCCTTAATTGTTGCAAATCTTTCACTTCATAAAACTCTTGCTTTTATGAGGTATGTCTGTTGCAGAACTGATTTAGAAATCTGATTTAACACATAATTTGTCTTCCAAGTGGGTTTTTTTCAGGCTTTGAAAAATCTAATCTGCCCTCATTTTTTGTAGATTTTTTTCCTTTTTTTTTTTTTTTTTTTTTACATACTTGATTCGTCCTCTTCTCTTGTCAGCCCTGTCAATATTTATTTCTCAGAGTTCTTAAATAATTTCAGGGTGCAACTCTTGCCTCTTAGTAAAGAAGAGCACAACAAGCTCCCAGACTGAGGCAGGCACAGGCAACGAGTAATTCCCAGATGAGGCAGATGCTTCATTGGGCTTCCGAAGAATAAAATGCTCATTTCTTCCTTGCCAAGGCCCCAAAATTCTGCTCCTCTCAAGGCTCTTCAACCCTTCCTCTCCTCCTGTTGGCTCTGGCTGCAGGAGCAGCAGAAAGATGTTCCAATTATCTCCAATTAAATCAAACCTCCTTGACGATGGACAAAGGGAGGAGGCTCTGAAAGCTGCTGAGGATGGGCAAAGCCCCAAAATTCAGGGGATTCACCCTCTTTATTCCCCATCACCTGGGGCACTCTAACCAATCCCAAGGAGATGGTTTATCCCAGAGATTGTTTGGAAGGCTCCTCGTTCTTCCAATAAATTCATGATTATCCAAGTGAGCTGGTTTGTGTTCTTGATATCCAAATATTTCCCGAATTTGGTCAGACCTATGACATCTATGGGACAGACATCACTTGTATAACTCTGCTTAACCCAGCCAGAAGCTTTATTAATTAATTTATTCTCCTCAGGAGGCATCAATGTAGCTTTCTTTACATTCTTCTGCTCGGTGAAAAGAGAATTTTAAAACCACACAATTTCGCCGACTAATCAAAAGTGTTGGGTTTTTTCTTCCCTTTGAACTGTTAAAGGAAAATATTGAGTGAACAAAACGCCGCTTCTGACCACCCTGTTTATTAGGGATATATGGCCTTCAGTAGAATGGTGGTAAATTAAATTAAGTTAAATTATTTCTCCCCAAAACCTTGAGCTGCTGGGTGTGAGGGGGCAATAAGGGATATATGGCCTTCAGTAGAATGGTGGTAAATTAAATTAAGTTAAATTATTTCTCCCCAAAACTTCGAACTGCTGGGTGCGAGGGGGCAATAAAGGAAATATGGCCTTCAGTGGAATGATACTAAATTAAATGAAATTATTTCTCCCCAAAACTCCGAGTTGCTGGGTGTGAGGGGGCAATAACCAGGAGCAGGGCTGCTCTCCAGGAATTCCTGGGAGCTCAGGGATCCCAACAAGGAGCCGTAATTCACACTTTGTGAGCCACTGCCTTTCCGTTTTCCTTTTATTCATTCCAAAGTGACTGGAGATGGACGCTTAAAACTGAAATCTTTAACTATTTAAATGCTTCATTCAGGCAGCCTTTTCCTCTCCCCACCCATTATTACCCGTGTTTTAAAGGGAATGTGTGTTTTGATCGATGGTAACTGCAGGGCCTTATACCAACAGATCAAATGGAGGAACTTCTTGAGCATTAGTAGAGCGTTGTTCCATGTCACTTCAATTTAAATATTGATTATGCAGCTCTTGGAGCACCAAAACCCATAAAACTTGGATATAAGGTGAGTGCATCCACCACTAGAGATTAAGAATAAGGGGATTGGAAGGCAGAGCTTTTAAAAACCTATAAAAAATAAATTATTTTATAAATTTAACCTTAATATTTAGCAAAATATTCTGCACCGGGGGGAGCCCCAGCCTTGTGCTGAAGTATTCTGATAAACAAGTGTGATGCTGGTGTGTCGGGGTGCGGATCGTTCTGGTTAACCCACTGTTTGGCTGGTGTGAGTTTTTGGCTCTGCAGCACCTCGACCTTTACTGTCACAGCCGTGGTATAAATGAAAGAGGGGACTCTCGGAGATAAGGGGAACAAAGGTTTATTGGGGAGCACAGGGGAACCCCTGACCTCAGGCTCAATGACTCAGGAGAGACCCCAGACCTGGGCTCCGGGGGGGTTTCGTCCAGGACAAGCTCAAGGGGTGGATACAAAACTCTAAACCAATAAAACAAAGCAAAACAATAAATGCCAACTGGGTTACATAACTTGTAACAAATCAAAGGTAAATTGGGGAGGGGTCCCTGGGGCATTTGCCAACCACTGGCCAGATCTCCTCGAAGTTTCTGGACCTTGGAGATAAGAATTCCAGTGACGGACAGAGAGAAAAAAGATACATTGGAAAGGATGGGCAGGGAATATCACAGGGAAAGGACCAATAGGGAACAGTCTGGGCAAAAATCAGAGACAGGACAGAAACCTTTATCAACTTATTATAAGAAAGAATTCCAAGACAGGAGGCCCATCTTGGGTACCTAAAACTATACTAAACTTACAATGAAACTTTTAAACAAAATCCTGCAACCCCTCACAGGTGAGGGTGATTTTGGTGTGTAACCGAGTTGATTTCCAATTGTAAAAATGCCTTTCCCAAGCTGTGCTGTGGGACTCGGTGGAGCTGAAATGATGCACACCACGAGTGGCTGCAGTGAGAGAGAACTGGGGGGGAAAACATCCCACCTTCCCTGGGGGTTTGGAATGCAATTTCTGACTCTTCTGCCCCGGCAAGAAAACCCTGCTGTGTGAAATCAGAGAGGGTCATCTCTTTTTCTTCCAAGCCAGCAGCTCCCAGTGCCTGAATAATCTCTTGGGCAGTACAAGTTCCCTCGG
The DNA here is from genome assembly GCA_013397095.1 of Sterrhoptilus dennistouni. Taxonomy (NCBI): domain Eukaryota; kingdom Metazoa; phylum Chordata; class Aves; order Passeriformes; family Zosteropidae; genus Sterrhoptilus; species Sterrhoptilus dennistouni. The sequence goes on along the minus strand of VWZU01014201.1, from coordinate 27,600 downwards.
ACTGCTGTTTATCCCTTTGGGATTTTACCTCCTGGACCCTGAAGCAGGGTACAACTCTGTTAATACTCCTTGATTGGCTCGTTAAATTGAGAGTGGATCCCAGGTCTGGAGCTGTCAGCACAGACAGGTCTTGGTGTCTCCATCCTTTAATTATATTTTCTCACCCCGGATGAATCCATAAAGATGATCCCAGTGTTCTTTGCAAGGCCGGAATTTGGAGCCTGCCAAGGCCAGCTGCAATCTTTAGGTCTTTATTATTCCACAGACACATCTGGGTGGACAGAACAGACTCTCTGTACATGTTTCACTTCGTGTTTTACAAGGTGCAGCCAATTATTCACTGCAGGAACCACCGGGACTCGCTGGAGAGGAGAAAATGAAATATAGACTTTGCAACCGACCTGGCATTGCTTGTTCCCCGTGCCTTGGACACGTTTTTATTTGGGATAGACAGCCCAAACCACACTGTTTGGATTTTTGAAACCAGGAGTTAAGATTAGTGTTTTAAATAAAGGTATAGGGATGTCTTTATCTACAGTCTCACTCCAAGCTTTGTGCAACTTTTCCCTGAATATTTTCAGGGATGGGGTTTTCTCTGGGAAGCCTCTCCCTGCTCCCAGGGAAGAGTAATGAGCAGGTTGGGCAATTAAGAGAAGGAAAAAGCAGGTCCTACCAAATAATTAATAATGCAGGGAAGCTTTATCAGCTGCTCCTGCTGATGCCTTGGGATGGGAACATGGAATTTAATGGGAAGGGAACATGGAGGGTTATCCCACACAATGGACAATTAACACTTGGGGGCTTTGCACTAGAGAACTTTAAACCCAAGTGCTCAGAAGGATTAAAAAAAAAAAAAGGAATTGTTTGATATTCATGGTGATAATGAAGATCAGGATTTATTACTGAAAATCACAATGCAGAGGAGAAATCATCCTGTTTTTAAACTGCGAGGGTCAGCAAATGTAAACTGACAGTAGCAGGTAGGGCAGGGGTTTCACCATTAATTAAAAAAAAAAAATAAAAAACATTTTTACAACCTTTTCTTGATCCTACACATGTTCTCACTGCCCCAGGTAGAGTTTGAGATTGAGCCACCCCAGAATTTTTAAATCCCTGGCAGCTTTTAAGAGCAAAGAGTTGTTCTGGGCACAGGTTTGGAAGTGTTTCCAACACTGGTAAGGTTTTTTGAAGTCTTTTAAATGTGCAGTAAAATCGAAGGGCAACCTTTTAAGGATGGAAAATGTGTCTTTTGGGGAGGTTTGGGTTTTCTTCTACAAAAGTTCTTGGGCTCACTCTTGGCATGGAAATGTGGGAATGTGTCTGAGCACTTTGGCCCCTAAACACCAGAAAACTGCCACAGTTTCACACCACTGGAGTTTTTTACTTGTAGATCATGATTATTCATCATAATAGCCTTCATAATTTTATCTAAACATTATTATATATATTAAATTCAAGAATAAATTAAATCACAGTGTAATCTTGGGGGGAAAAAAAAAAGTGGGATTTTTACCTTATGAATCACTACCAAGACTGGAAAAAGGGGAGAAATATCCCAGAAACCAAAGATTTTGGAGGGAACTAATAGAAGCTGGACCCTCCAAGTCCAGTCATTTTTTTACAGCTCCGATTCTCAGTTTCTGAGGTAGAGCAATAACAAAATACCAGCTGAGATGCAGCGTTAATTAGCGAGCCAAAGCAGGGGATATTTTCTTTTAGTCCTGATTTTTTGCCAATTGAAACACACAGTCTTAAGTAATGAACAAATAATCATCTCTTCAATGATTTAACTCTGTTTATTTCCTCCAATATCACATTGTCTCGGGAGGCAGCTGATGGAGCTGGGGAGAAACTGTGCAGCACAATGAAAAATGATGTTTGTACCCCAAATTTCTGCTGGGCACATCATCATCATTTCCCTGCTCCCTGCAATCCACTCCTTTCATTATTCCTTGCATGTTGCTTTTTTTTTTTTTTTTTGCAAGAAAATTCCTGATCTGTTTTGAAATTAGCTTTTTGCTGCTGGAATGGCAAGATCAAGGTTTGAAGCAGTAAATACTGAATTATGGTTGTCATTCAACTCGTTCAGCTCTCCCTGGCCTGATTTAGCTGGCAGCAGATTCCAACAGAGTAAAGAAGGACAATTGGTAAGAAAAATAAAATGATAAACTGTGAGAGGCTAAACTGAACACCAGTTTAGCTCAATAAAGCTCTTTATGGATAAATAACAGCAAAGAGCCACTGATTCTTGCTCTGGGCTATTATTGACTGGCAGAGAAAGTCTCCCATATATCAATCAATAGGGAGGTTTGGCTGGGAGAGTTTTACTACAAAGGGAAATGGAGTGAAAAAGTGACCTGAAAAAAGAGGAATTGAAGTTAAGCATCTTAACGAGGAATGTTTCATAAAGTCGTGTTTCAATGGGAGGGTGCAGCTGCAAAGAAAATGAAAGTTTTCTTCCAAAATGAGCCAAAAATGGGCAAGCAAATATTTGGAGGTTGTTTGGATAGCGCAGCTCAGCTATGCAGGTTGTGCTGATGCTGCTGCTCCTGGCCTGGGCAGAGCAAATTAACAGAAATCCCATTTATAATAAAAGATTTCCCTGGAAGTGTCCCAGGGCAGGCTGGGTGGGGTTTGCAGCACCCTGGGACAGTGGGAGGTGTCCCTGACATGACAGAGGTGACACTGGATGGGCTTTAAGGTCCCTTCCAACCCAAACCTTTTTATGAAGGATATTAAAAAAAAAAAACACTTATTGAAGTGTCCAAGATGAGAATAAGAACTTACAGCAGGTAAATTACAGGATAACTCCAGGGCTGGAGGTGGAAAGGGAGGCAGGGGTGATGTGCCCAGCAGAAATTTGGGGTACAAACATCATTTTTCATTCTGCTGCACAGTTTCTCCCCAGCTCCATCAGCTGCCTCCCGAGACAATGTGATATTGGAGGAAATAAACAGAGTTAAATCATTGAAGAGATGATTATTTGTTCATTACTTAAGACTTTGTGTTTCAACTGGCAAAAAATCAGGACTAAAAGCAAATATCCCCTGCTTTGGCTCGCTAATTAATGCTGCATCTCAGCTGGTATTTTGTTATTGCTCTACCTCAGAATCCTAGAATTGGAACTGTAAAAAAATGACTGGACTTGGAGGGTCCTGTTTCTATCAGTTCTCTCCAAAATCTTTGGTTTCTGGGATATTTCTCCGCTTTTTCCAGTCTTGGTAGTGATTCATAAGGTAAATATTCCACTTTTTTTTTTTTCCTTCCTAAGATTACTCTGTGATTTTACTTATTCTTGACTATAATACATATATATTAAAAAAAAAAATAAAAAAAGTGGATTTTTTACCTTGTGAATTACCAAGACTGGAAAAAGGGGAGAAATATCCCAGAAACCAAAGAAACCAAATTGCTTTTGCACTTCCTGGAATTCTTGGCCATTTCAGGTCATCCAGAAGTGTTGAAAGGGAGTTTTTTTTAAAGCTAAACCAGCTGCACGTAACTACGTAAAAAATGAGCCTCGAATGTATTTTAAAGGGTTGAAGAGTAATTTAAAAGTGCCCTGATTCAGGGTGATGTTAAATTCTGTTGTTCTTGTGTCATGAAGAAGCTCACATATTAAAACGTGGTCTGGTTTATTGATAATAACGTTTAATACAGAAAAAAAAAAATCTTTTTTCCTTTCTAAGCGCTCCTTTTGCAAGGGCCTTGTCCCCTCTGTCACCTCTGCTGCTTTTGGGATCTCAGGTGTGAAGGAGGCTCAGCCTGAGCCACAAACAAATCAAACCTTTGCAGTGCCCAAAGAACACACCACGAGGGGGGAAAAAACTGTTCTTGAGGGTCCATGTCACATCCCTAAGGAACGCTGAGAGATGTGGAAATGCTGGAATTGCCAGCTCCTCTCCACGCAGGGAGCAAGGCAAGGGGTCAGCCAGGGAGGTTTTTTTCTCCTTGCATTGATCCCACAGCTGGGAGTCAGCAGGAAAATAATAAACATCTCCTCTGCCAGGCTCTCCTGAGCCCTGCTATAGGTCAGGCCATGCTCCAGTCCCAAACACAGAGCAGCAGAATATTTATGGCCACTCGTGGAAGGAATGGATAATTATTTCTTGTACTATTTATAAGCCCTTCTCCAGGAGATGTTGTGAAAATGGAGAAAAATGTTACAGCAAAGCTGCTGTGAAATCCCATTTGCAGGTGGAGCTGCTCAGAATTTCTGTTGGATGATTCTGTGGCAGGAGAAGCTTCTCCTGTTCCCTGACTGGTGACCTTTCTCTGCAGCATGAACTTTATTTGCAGTTCTCATTTCCCTGAGAAGGTAATAAGGAAATAGATACTGAAAAACCCCACTTGTAAATTCCTCCTGAATTCCTGTTTTATCCTCTGTCCTCAAAAATGACATTTCATCATCCACGTTAGGGGAAATATCTTAATTTTTGTCCTGCTTTGGAAAGACAGGTGTCTGCTAAGGAAGGCAGGAGCTTCCCTTGGAATGGAAAATATAAATAATATATTTTTTATATCTATATATATAGATATAGATATATAGATATAGATATATAGATATAGATATAGATATAGATATAGATATA
>VWZU01014201.1:0-18569 GCA_013397095.1 Sterrhoptilus dennistouni | reverse complement strand
CTCCCCTCCCTTCCCTTCCCAGCTCCCTTCCCTTCCCTTGACATGCTCCACCCCCTTTTTGGGAAGCCCAAAAACCAGGGCCCATCTTTTGGCCATTAACTGCTGAAATTCACTTGGGCAGGTAAAGAAGAACCACAGATATCTCCAACCCTCACAAGGAAACTGCAGCCACCAGCTGATAAAAACAGGACAGGTCCCCATGGATGTGATGGAAAGGGAGAATCCTCCATCCTTTCCTTCCTCTTCCAGTCCCCCAGGGATGATCTCACTTCATGGTTTAGTTCCTTGCTCAGAGGCCACTGTGGATCTTATTTCGAGGAGCAGGCAATGATTCTAAAATAGATATTTCTATTAATGATTCTAAGATAGGTATTTCTATTAATGATTCTAAGATAGGTATTTCTATTAACGATTCTAAAATAAGTATTTCTGTATTTCTATTTGTGAATATTTCTATTCAGATACGTGAAAATGCTTCAATATTTAGGAATACAATTAACCTTCGTTAAGGACAGCAAGAAATCAAAGCATGGAGGAGCTTTGTTAATGAAATGAGATTTTTATGCAGGGTGCAGTGAGAGCAGCTCCCAACCTCAACATGGGGTGACCCCAACAATGACCAAAGCAGGGATCAGCTCCGGGAAATGTTCAAATGGAATGTTCCCTATGGAATCCATATCCCCCCCAGGCCATTCCCAGAGGCGATCTTGAAGTTAACATACATTCAGTGCAATTATCACCTCCTCAAGGTAATTTAGTGGGAGCAGAGATAGTTTATCTCACTCCATCAGGGCCACAGAAAAGATTCCCTTCACTTAAAACCAGACCGGTAAGAAAATAAAGAAAATATTCCCATTACCAGGAAAACCAGGCTCAGGTTGAGGGGATTTCACCAGGAGCAACAAGGAAGAGAAGAGAGAAAAAGGAAAGGAAAGGAAAGGAAAGGAAAGGAAAGGAAAGGAAAGGAAAGGAAAGGAAAGGAAAGGAAAGGAAAGGAAAGGAAAGGAAAGGAAAGGAAAGGAAAGGAAAGGAAAGGGAAAAGGAAAAGAGAACTGCTGTTGGAATATGAAATTGCATTAAGCTGTGGTTAAAAATTAATCCCACTTCTAATTGGAAATACTCGGAAATTAATGGTGAAATCATTACAGGAATACATTAAAAGGTTACCAATGTCAGTTTTTAATGGATTGAGTTTCATTATCAGATGGAGCCATAAAACCAACTGGCTTTCAGGAGGTGAATTTCCACCTTTCAGGGTTTTTCCCACCTTGTTTATTCCTCCAGCTTTGATGTTGCTGGTTTCACCTATGTCTGTATTTGCATAAATCTTTGAACCTGCCTTTTCCCCCTGTCCTTTCTCCAACTCTTCCTTCCTTGCTTTCCTGGACTCTTTTTCTTCTTGCTCATTTTCCTCCCCAATTTTTCAGTTCCTCGGATGCCATTTTTTACACTTGTTCTGATTTTTCCAGTCCTTTATTTAAGCTGCTCATAGTCCCTCATATCCTTTGCTGAAGCCAAATCTTTGGATTTTATATTTTATTTTGTTTGACCAAACACTAAACCTAGATAATACCAAAATTTATTTAAATCTCTTCCTTTGTCTCCTCTTGATGTTTTGAAGATTAGGTGACAGATCTTCCAGTTTGATAAATAATATACTTTTAAATATGCATTTTTAATATATACGAAACATTTAATCCGAGGCAGATTTTTATTGCATTGTTCTCTTAATCCCTGTTGTTGATATATCCTCTCATATATGTTGAAAAATACTCATTTTTACTCTTTAGGTTCTGTGTTCATGCAGAAACCAAGTCATTCTTATCTTCCTATTTTAGTTCATTTGAAATTTATTTTTAGCATATTTATTAAACATTTAAGAAACATAAGGAGAGCCCTTGGAATAAATAGCTGAGCCTTGCCAAAATATTTTTTTATTATTAATGAGATACACAAAATGCAGAGATTTGCTGTGCCATGAATCTTGAAAAGTGCTTATAATCATAATATTTATCTCAAGATTCCTCCTGAATCAGTATTTTATGGTAATTAGCAGCGAGTAATGGCGATTTGCTGAGTTATATTTCAAATTTTGAATCACCTTAACCCAAATTTCAATTATTAGTATTCTATTCTCATGAACTGTTTCCATGTGCAATCCCGGCGTTATCCCAAATTCCTGCTGGTGCTTTGGGAAGGATGTGCCTCCCTCAAAAGGATGGGAAATAATAACCTGAAGCTGGAATTGGACAATTAAACCCCAAAATGCAAACGAACCAAAACTTCTAAAAGTGTGAGACCCTGTGACCGGTCAGCCATTTATGACCATATTTGGTCCATTTTGGGTCCATTTTGTGACCATTTTGTGACCATTGTGGGTCCATTTTGGGTCCATTTTGTGACTAGTTTGTGACCATTTTGTGACCATTGTGGGTCCATTTTGAGTCCATTTTGTGACCACTTTGTGACCATTTTGGGTCCATTTTGTGACCACTTTGTGACCATTCTGGGTCCACCTTGGGTGTAGCCCTGCCCAGGCTCTTGTCCTGCCCAAGGTGTACTCTAAAGGCCTTTTAATAAATCTCTACTTTATTCTCCAGCTCTGCCCAGTCTCTGTTCCAGCTCAGCTTTCCCAAGGCACCCCAATGAGTTCCCAGCCCTTTTCCTCCCAAACCCGAAACCCAGCCTGGCTGGGGGAAGGATTTCATTGTTTGCTGAGGTTGCTGCTCCATTTTTGGCCAAGGTTTAATTCACTACAAGTTAAACTCTGCTCTTTGAACTTGTCATTTTAATCAGTACTGCGAGTTTCATGCTGTTGCAGTTAGGATCTGTTTATATTTCAAAAAAACCCCACAAAACATCTTAAATTAAGTCTTGCTTATTGAACCGTGGCTAAAACCATCATCACGCGGCATTTGGGGTCATGGTGAAGGTTCTTCTGAGCTCTGAGGGAAATTTCTGACCCATAAACCACAACACATCTGATTTTTTAATTTTTTTACATTTGCACTGTAATAAAATTTAGTGACATACGAGGAGAAGACAGATCTGTAAATGAGGAAATGTGGGAGCCCAGAGAGCACTGGGGCAGAATTTGTCTCGTTTCCTATTTCCATTTTTCACTTTTGCAATTCCATGGCCCTTCTGTCAAGCCTGGCAGATCCTGAGGATTGTCCAGGAGATTTAAACTTTGCTTTTCACTGAAATCTACCAAGTTTTTATGTTTCTTTAACCCTCTCCCAAAAATCCTGATCCTGGTGAAGCTGACGCTGCCCTTAATTAATTCTCAAACTCCAACCCTCAGACTGAAAAAATATCGTTTTGTTGGATGAGTTTTCTAATGAACATATCTAGTTCTGTGTCAATAAATACCTCTTTTCACTGCTGTGCTGAATAATCACTGCTGCCAGCTTGTTTGGAGAGGAATCAAAGTGATGTCCCTCCAAATAACACAAATCGCTGGTGCCTCAGACCCACAACGTGTTGAATTTCTACCAACAAGTTGCTTCTTGTATCTCCTGAAACATTTCCCATCCCATAAATCAAATATCAGCACAACACCAAGTTGCGGCAACTCCTTAGGATGAAGCAAAAAGCAATTTTATTTATTTATTTTTTTTTTTTGCAGAAGCTTCAAAGTGTGTGAGAGAAATCTTGTGGCTGAGACAGTTCAAAGGGAGGCTGAGGAAAACAAGCACTGAGGTGGGAGCAAATTCTAAATGTTAAGAGTGCTTTAATATTAAATAATTCTCTGTTTTAAGGAGCTGACCAACCATATGTAGATATTTAATAAAATAAATAAATAAATAAATAAAAAACAACCACAAAACCAAAGAAAAGGATTTTCTGTAATTATTTCTGTATCCTGCAAACAGTTTGGATATTCTGTGGTCACTTGGTTTTTGTACCCTCAGCAGTGCGTATCTTAAAAACTGCAGTGCAGAAATCCCCACTCGATGCCATCCTTTAGTACCTTTAGTTTAGAATCCTGAATTCCTCAGTGTTGCTGCCAATGTTTTCCAGCAAAATGATATTTATCCTCATTTTTTTCCTGCTGTCACAAAGTGTGCGTGGCAGAGCCGATCACAGAACTCTGAGAACCGCTGGAGATGTGAAAACTTCATTCCTATGGCCCAGAATTTTGGGGTTTTGGCTCATTTAGCTGAGCCCTGGTGCCCTTTTTTTGCTGGCAGAGCCTCGTGTTTGCTGCCCCAGCTGAGGAATGTTCCATCAGTCAGTGCTCATCGCTCCAGCACATCCACATTTACATTCCCTTCCTCCCATTAACGTGCTTCCAATCATATTTTTATTTTTTTTTTTCCCACAGCTATGTTATTTTGAAGCGTTTGAGTTCATTCCCATCTCTAATGTCTCTGCTTGGTGTATTTGATTTTCCTAATTTCATTTGGGTGAAATTCGATGATTTTTCACTTTTTTTTTTTTTTTTTCCATATCATTAGTGGAGATAAGAAATAATTTATCTCTCTGGGGGAATATATTACATTAGTTATGTCAGTGATATTATAGAAGTGATTTTTTTTTTTTTCTCCCTTTTGGGGTCCAGGGAACAAAAACCCTGGAGATTAATTTGTAATTTGTGGGCTGAAGAATGAGGATTTGAGTCACAGCTGACAACACGTCTTTAGACTCAGACAATCATTAAGGCTGGAAAAGACTTTCAAGATCATTAAGCCCAACCTTTGTATTTGCAGTTAACAAGGTGAATTCTGGCTAAAATATCCAAAGTGGTAGAGAGCCATTAAAAAATCCATTTTCTGCCATTGTTAGATGTAATTACATCCCTTCTTTACTGTGTATAATTGTCTTTTGGGTACATGTTTTTATTAGCAATCAGAGAAACACCACTAACAGCCTAAAATATGAAATATTTTATATAAAATATGAAAACCTCATAGCCTTAGTGGAAGAAACTTAAATATAGGTTGATATAACACAGAACTTTGGGATTACAATAATAAATATCAATTTTTGTTCGGTGTTTGGCATAGAAAAGATGAAAAAGAGGAGAAGTGCTGCAAGAGAAATCTGAATTTTGCTTAGAAAGGATAAAAAAAAAAGGGGGGAAAGGGTGTCTGTACTGAAGATTCAGATTGTACATGCAATGCATTTAAGGAGCTGCTGAATCCAGACTTAAATTGTTAATTTATTCCACGTCATCTTTTAAAACTCATGAATAGCAAAGATATTTCTCTCTAGTTTACTACAGAGCAGGTACTTGAGGTCATGAATCTCCTCTGCTTTAGTTATAAGATTCAGGAATTCTTGATCATAACCTTCAAATCTGATTTATTATTTTTTTTTCCACTTTCTCCTTCTGTCTTTCCTTTCTTCCCCCCCCGCAACAGAGTTGCTGTTTTCTCAGTGTTCTCTCGTCCTCAAATGCCATTGTAAATCAGCCCTCCAGCTGTCTCCATTCCTCTGGCTCCTTCCACAATGCACTTATTAAATATAACAATAACAATAAATTATCTCCACTCCTCTGTTTAAATCACCAACATTTCTTTTGGTCAGGTTTTGCCAGCAAACCCTGCAGCCTCTTCTTATCCTGCTCTTCAAAATTTCACTGCTGGCTCCTCTCTCCCGTCTCCTTTTCCACCATTCCATCCTTGCTCCTTTTCCTTCTTCACAATATTCACCCCTGAGTATCTCACTGTGCCATCTACAGAAAAAGTCATCTTAAAATTCAGATATTCCAGCTTAAAATCACTCTGCTCTTGAAAAAAAAAATCTTCTGGTGACATCAAGGAAAAATATTTGTGCAGGCTGGAATATGGGAAAAGTTTCTCTCTTGTTAGTTGTGGTTGTAAGTTCTGGGTAAACTGTGATTAAATTTTAAGAACGATAAATTGGATCAGCTCAAGGATTTTTTGTTATTTCAACAAAGCCAAAACCTGAAGAAGTGACAGCAACCCAGGCTAACAAATAAAAACAATGGCTTTAATTAGAATAATTCATTAGAAGCAGGAATCCAACGTGCATTTTGTATGAAGACAGGAACAAAGTCCACAGCGCTGCTGTTTGCGTTCAGGGATAAATGCAAAAAAAAAAAACCCAAGTAATGTATAAAATTTAAATCACAACATTCTTCCAGAACTCCATAAACACAAGTTCCTGCAGGGCTCTGTGTGTGTTACAAAGGATGCCTCATTACATCTCCCAGTTTGAGGCAGGTATTTGCTGGGCTGTTTTTGATGCTGATGTTTGGGCTTTCATTTGAATCCAGGCTGCAGCTCTGGAAGCACCACCCTGAGTCTCCCTGTGGCTTCTGCAGAAGGAGATGTGGCTCCAGCACCAGTGAGCATTGCCTGAGAAAAATCTGCATTTCTTCTTTCACCAGTCATATTTTTACTTATTTTTGGCTTCTGGGTTGAAAACTCCCCACAAACTCTCAGCCCCATAATTTTTCCCTTGTCTGCTTCTTGTCTTTCCACACCTGGGCTCATCCATTCTTTTCAACCAGCATCTGGGAGGGATAGGAGAGGACAGGATAAGTGATAGCCTGAGGTGACAGTCCAGAGCTGTGTCCTGTCCATCCTTCCTCCGTTCTCATTCCATCAGAAGTTCCCACCACAAAGAGGAAAGGATGGATAAATCTGCTCCATCACATCCATGGGAATCTGTCCTGTTTTTATCAGGGCTGGTGGCAGCAGTTTTCTTCTGAGGGTCGGAGACATCTGTGGCTCTTCTTCGCCTGCTCCTGGGCACTGCCCAGAGGAGATTTAGCAGTTAATGGCCAAAAGATGGGCACTGGTTTTTGGGCCTCCCCGTGAGGGGATGTGTAGCTTTTTATCTTCTTTTTCCTGCCAGAATCAGGATTAAATGCACCAGTATTTCCTGTCTGGACTCAGATGTTTATTAATTCTTATCTATGGTACAGTCTCGCAAGCTGTGAGTTCCAGGTAACAAAGTGAAAAATGGCCTCTATCTCTCTCCCTTCAAGGCCTTTTAAGGATAAATTGTCCAATTATGAAATGACACCAAAGTTATTTTTACTTTTAACCCAATAACCAACCACACGTGGCTGCAATGTGGATTTTTCTACCCAATCACAAAATCCCACCCAGACCCATGGAAAAGGAGGTGAAAAAGAAGGACTCAGCCTCTGCCCTAAAACCTCCATCTTGCTTTTTATATATACATATATTACTGTATTCTAAACCCTTAAACTCTGAGTTTTGCACCCTGTGATATCACACACTTCTATCCAAACTCCACACCCACAATCCCAGTGCTGTCACTCAATTTTGGGAGCCTTTTCCACGGCCTCAGGTCAATGCAGTGTTTGCTTGGGGGTCAGTGCCTGTCAGCACAGAAAGTCTGAAATTCTCAGTGCCCAGGGATCCAACAGGGCTGGAGCGTGTTCAGGGAAAGGAATGGAGCTGGGGAAGGGTCTGGAGCCCCAGGAGGGGCTGAGGGAGCTGGGAAGGGGCTCAGCCTGGAGAAAAGGAGGCTCAGGGGGGGCCTTGTGGCTCTGCACAACTCCCTGACAGGAGGGGACAGCCGGGGTGGGCGGGCTCTGCTCCCAGGGAACAGGGACAGGAGGAGAGGGAACGGCTTCAGGGGAGGTCAGGGGAGCCTCCGGGTGGATTTTAGGGAAAATTTCTTCCCTTAAAAGGATGATCAGGTTCTGGTACAGCTGCCAGGGCAGTGATGGAGCTGCCATCCCTGGAAGTGCCCCAAAGGCTGGATGTGACACTTGGGTTCTGTGGCAGTGCTGGGGTAATTCTTGAACTTGCTGACCTCGGAGATGTTTTCCAGCCTTATCAATCCCATCATGGGGGCAGCTGGAAGGCTGGGCTGGCCATGGACAGCAGCCAGCCTGTGACCAGAGTAACCAGCTCTGTACATTCCCTTCAGTTTTCCCTGTTTCAGAGCAGGGCAGGGCAGATTCACCCATAGCACCATTGCCTCTCATTAATGCACTCTTCCCTCAGCTTTAATGAGTTGGATCAGTTGATGACCAGGCCAAGACACTCTGCTGGGTTATCAGGGAAGATGAACCACTCCAAAAGCCAGGCATGGAGCATTTCCAGCGTGGTCTGCAAGTTAAAAACTCCCTGAGAAAACCCTGTGCTCTCCTGAGTGATCCCAGCACTGAATACAGCCCAGACATGCTATTAGCTATTTGCTTTGCGAGTTTTACCAGGTTTTAAAGCTAAAAGCAGTGGATTTAAGAAGAAAATGGCCTTTAGGAATGCTAGGAATTAAGCACTGCTATTGAATTAGTTAAAAGCACAGGATCTTCTTCCCCATTGCTTTGGATTTTTGTGGCTTTTTAGACCAACAGCATCTCAAGCCGTGTACAAAACGCCTCAGAGTGAAGGTACTGATGTTTAATTCCTCCTCATGCTGATGTGAATTATCCTTCACAACAAAAGGTGATGAAGTAGGCACCTGTGAATTATAAGCAGAGGGGAATGCCAAGCTGTTTTCAGTGTGTGTGTTTCTCCAGGCCGGATTGTTGCTGTGTCTGACACTCTCCTCAGGTTTGTTTTTTTTGTGTCTCTCGGGCAGGTTGTGTTTTTCCCACAACACAGATGGGACCTGAGGTACCATGAGGTTAAATGACTTCCCTGATGTGACACGAGCAGGCTGGAGCAAAACCAAGAGCTGAGCTGAACCAATTTTCCCTTCAGTTTAGTGCCTCAATCCCAAAATCATCCTGTAAAATAGGCGCCAGGAAAATCGGAAGTATTAAATGCCTTTTTTTTTTGTTGCTGTTGTTGAAATAATTTGATTTTGGGGAACTAGAAGGAGAAATTGGCCAGAGCAATGTGTGAATGTGTGTTAGCATCCTTAGCATCCTTTTCAGGGCTCCCTGAGGTCCTGGGTGCAGAAAATCCCTCGCTCACAATGCTCAGTCAGATAATTGAAAGCACAAGCAGGTAATTAAGTTCCAACTTATCCCATTAGTGAGTGCATATCCAGGAGCAGATCTATATCCCTGCCCGCCCAAGGCTCCAAGGTTGCCCTGTAGGAACATCTGACTCCGTCACACACTAAATAAAGCTTCTGCCACAGTTTTTGCCAATGTTTAACTTCCCACTCTCTGTTTGAACCACAACTTTACAGGGTGGCAAAAATATTGTACATTAAATGCCATGGAAACCCATGCCAAAATATTATCTCTATTATATATGTAAATACATGCATTTAAGTGACCCTTTAGAGCAATAGCACTTAAAAGAAATCATGTTTAAAATGCTCCCAAATGGAGACATTAATATTTCTATCCTCCTTGTGCTGCTGGTTTCCCCTTCAGCGCTGATGCTAATGAAGAATTAACCCATTAATGAAGAGTGAGCAGGATGGAAGCAGAAAACCTCTTTTCACTGCCTGTATTTTTGCTATTTTGAAGTTAAAATTCTGGCTAAAAATAGAAATCACGGCTCTGTCATTTTTAATGCTGAAGGAAGGAGCTGTAGCCAGAAGTAAAAATGCTTGAAGTTCATAGTTCACTGGAACAGGCTCAATCAATGACGTTATTTTAACGGATGAGCCAACAGGATATTTAAAGTGTCTTAAAGTCATTTTAAGAACTTCTATTGTAGATTTTACAGCAGCTGCTCGTTTCCAAGCCATTCTTTCCCCTTGCTCCACCTTCTCTTCAATCCAGCCCAGCTGCTGCTCCAGCCAAGGCAGGTTTTCCTCCCACGGCTGATTTCACATCCCCACAGGAGGATTCCTTCCCCCTTCTCCCAGGAGTGCCAGGAGTTGTTCCATGGGATGATCCATGGCTGATGATCCTTCCAGCCTCAGGGAGTTGGGGATGGTCAGCCTGGAGAAGAGGAGGTTGTGCGGAAACCTCATTCCAGGGAAGCTGAAGAGGGACTGTGGTGATAAAACAAAGGGCTTCAAAATGAGAGAAAATGGATTTAGATGGAATTTTTGGGAAGGAATTCTTCCCTGAGAGGGTGAGGAGGCCCTGGAGTAGAAATCCCAGAGAAGCTGTGGCTGCTCCTGGATCCCTGGAAATGTCCAAGGCCAGGTTTGGATGAGGCTTGAAGCACCCTGGGATGGTGGAAGGTGTCCCCTCTGCTATTTAAGTTATGTGGTCTCATTTCATTATTTTTTATTAAAACAAAGATTTTTAAATTATTTTTTAGGCTTGGCATAATGGCAAGAAAATTGTCTGTTTTCTCTTGGGGGTTTATGAAACTGTTGTAAAGCCATGTTAAGTTTAAAAATGCTCCTCCAATAGATCATGCAGTTCAAATTTTAAAACTCATCTTTTATTGTAAAAATGAAATGAGGACCAGGCAGAGAAGAAAAGCTCATTCCTGAGACACTGAAAAAGGGATTTGGTTTTTCCATGATCTCCTCTGACCTGGGCCAAGCTAAGATGATTTAGAGCCCAAATTTTCACCTCCTTCCTGAAAAGCGCTGACTTTGGTTTGGCAAAGTTGTGTCATGGTGCTTTCAAAGGCATTAATCACTTCTTTCAATAAGAAAGAACAGACTTGCATTTTGGAAAAATTTTTTTTTTAATGTTTATTTATTTATTTACTATGTAGAAAGTGTTAGTTGCCCTTGCTCTAGGCTGGCATTTTAATTTATTTGTCTCTCTCTCTCTTCATCTTTGGACTTTCTAAAATGAGGTTGTTACCCCAGTTAAACTTTTATTGCTGTAAACACTGAGCAAGTAGTACCTGTTTGGAATTAAAGATACTTTTGAATGAGGCAGAATCTAACCTATAATTGAGACTTACTATGGAGCTTCCAGTAACATGAAAATTAAGAGTAAAAAACAGCTTTGTGCTGGCTCAAAGTCATTTTTGAATGTAGTTTTTGTCAGGTCATAGCACAAAATCTCTAGATGATAATGAGTTATCTTCATTAATAATGCAAATCTATGTGTGGTTTTCCGAAATGTGATTAATTCCAGGGAGCAGTTTATGCAACTGTGAACTAACATGCCACGTTTCTTCCTGTGACATTTGGAAAAACCAGGGATTGAATCCCAATAACAGCTGTCTCCTGGAAAACAAACAGCTGCTTGGCATGAGTTGAGCCTCCAGACCCATATATTATGGATAATAAATATCCCCATTTGTGCACAACTGGCTGACTGCTGCAATTAGCACTCAGGTGGATAATTGCATTGTCCTCCTTGGGATTGCAACAAGGCTACCAGATGAAAATCCAGCTGCTCCCAGGCTTTTTGAGGAGAGAAACACAAACCTTCAGCCTTCCTCCCACTTCTGGCCAGGTTTCCAGGAGGGGTTTAACATCCAGAGTGGTAAAAACTCTTTATTTACTCATTTAACCCAGGGCACCAAGGCATGATGAGCAGTTCTTCTGACACTGAACCCAAATCCACAATTCCTGGAAAATCCTTTAAAGCTTCTCAAGGTGCTGCCTTGAGGATTTGGCTTTTCTCCCTGAGGAGCTGAACTCAGTTCTAGGTTAAGCCTGGGAACTGAAACGTTATGAGAAATTAATCATTGTTTGCAGATTGGGTATTAGGGGAAAAAAAATCTTCACTGGAAGGGGTGTAAAATATTGGAAGTGGCCTCCAGAGCAGGGATGGAATCACCACCCCTGGAAGTGTTCAAAAAACGTGTGGATGTTGGACATGGTTTGGTGGTGGATTCAGTGATCCTGGAAGGCTTTCCCACTTTCAATGATTCCATGATTCCATGGGACAGAGCTGCTTTTAGGATGCTGACCCTTTTTTCATGTTATTTGGGAACTAACAAGAAGCAGAAATAATTTGATCACAATGTTGCAACGAGCTTGCAGGAGAAAAGGGAAATATTCTGTATTTCCTTCCACCTGTCCAGTCTTGCTTTTTACAGAATATTCCTGAAGTGTTCCCCAAGCAAAATTCAGTGTTCAGTTGCACTGTGTTAGAAACTGGAAGGGAATGAGACTGAGGATGGTATCTTGGAACCAGTCCTAGGCCAGCCTAGAGGAAAATCTATTTAGGATTTGGGCATAATGGTGTGGAAGAGTCTTCCCTGGGAGCCCCTCATCCCGACCTGGGCACAGGGAGAAAGATCTCAGGGTGGGTGGTGAGGTCTGCAGCTGGCACAGCTGGAGCTGGGAAAGGGCTTTGAACCGGCCATGAGCAACTGGAAAGAATGTCAGGAGAACTCCCAGGGAAGAATTCCTTCTCAATATCCCACCTATCCCTGCCCTCTGGCAGTGGGAAGCCATTCCCTGTGTCCTGTCCCTCCATCCCTTTCCTAAAGTCCCTCTCCAGCTCTCCTGGAGCCCCTCTAGGAGCCAAAAAGGGCTCTGAGTTCTCCCTGGAGCCTTCTTTTCTTCAGGATGAATAACCGAAAAATTCTCAGCCTATTTTCAGCCCCCTGACCATTTTCACAGCCTCTTCTGCCCTTGATCCAGCAGCTCCTTGTCCTTCTGATCTTTGGGGGTTCCAGAGCTGATCTCTGGAGGTTCCAGAGCTGAACAAAGGCATCCTCTCTCTCCTTGTTCATTATCCGTGATGCTGCTGACGGCTGTGTGAAGGGTTCTGGTGACATGAGCTGAATTAGCAGGAAGGGTTTAAAACCCTTGGCCAGCCCAGCCAGGCTGGACTAAAACATCCTGGAGAGCCCTGGAACCATCAGGAGATGCTCAGCTGGAGGGGGGGGATGGCAGTGACAGCAGCCCAGCACTGCTAGGGCACAGAGCTCAGAGAAGAAACAAAACGAGCACAAAAGGTCAGACAGATCGTCCCTCCTTTACTTTAAAACACATCCCAGACCGAGTCTAATATCCAAGGTTTTCTCTCACTGATGTTCAGGCAGGGCTTGGTGTCCCTGTCCATGAGATCACCTGTCATTAACTGCTGCTCACAGGGATTAAAAACCCCCTTCCAGAACCACAGCAAGGAGCCTGAAAAAACAAACAAACAAACAAACCAAAACCCAAAAACAACAACAACAAAACAAACAAAAAAAACCCCCAAACCCAAAAAACCAAACCAAACCAAAAAAACCCAAAAAACCAAAAGCCAAAAAAACAAAAAACAAAAAACAAAAAAAAACCCCCCAAAAAACCCAAAAAAAACCAACAACAAAAAAACCCACCAAAAAAAACCCCACTTCGAAACTGCCTGATGGAAAAATGAGCAGCAGTCATTTCGGTAATGACCAAGGTCATTATGTTGGGGAAAAAAGTCACAGAGCTAATGCAAAGCGCTCCGGGCAGATTGCACATCCCAAGGGTTTGGCTTTATGGAATCTCTCAGTGCAACAACAACTGTTGGTGCCCACAGGAATCTCTTGTGCTGGCACATTTTATGGATGATGGTATAAAATGGGCCCCTGACATTATTTACACAGGCTGGAGCCCACGGCAAACTACAAATGGGAGTGGGGAAAAAAAAAAACAAACAACATCATGGATGGATTTGCTGATTTTTTTCGCTAGGAAGAAAATTGGGAGTTTTTATGGAAATGCGTGATATTTTGCTGAACGAGCTGTAAGATAGATCTTGAAGGCATTTGGGGGGAATATATTAAACTTTTGGTTGCTCCAATATCCAACTTGGCCTTGGACACTTCCAGGGGCAGCCACAGCTTCTGTGGGCACCCTGTGCCAGAACCTCCCAACCTTCACAGGGAGGAATTATTTACCAAAATCCCATCTAAACCTCCTCTCTGTCACTGTGGGCCCATTCCCGGTGTCCTGGAACTGCTCCCTTGGGTGAAGATCTCTCTGCTAAAGCGACTTTTACAGCGGAAAAAGGGGATAAGAGAAAACGAATCATTAACCTCGGGTGCTGCTGGGTTTAAAACGAAACATTATCAGGAGAAAAGGCCGAAAAAGAGCAGGATGGGGATGGGGGAGGAAAGACAAACCGAAGGGGTTGGCCCAGAGAGCCCAGGGCGGGTTGAGTGAGGGGTGTAAACGTTTGATAAACTCTTTGAGCGCCCTTCCTTCTTCATGTGCTCCCCCAGGGAGCTGTGGAGTGTATTCCTGAGGGACTGGAGGATAAAATTCACGGTATAAGGGAAGCCACGGTGGGAGCTGTGCCCAGGGAACCCAGGTAGGCTGAGCTGAGCTGGGCTGGGGGAGACCCGTGAGGGTCAGTCCCTCCTGGTTTGGGGTTGCTGAGGAATCTGATGGCGCTCAAGAGAGGATTAGTACAAGAAAATTATAAATGCCGAAGGTGGAAGAAGTGGGAGCACCCGTGAGGGTCAGTCCCTGCTGTTTTGGGGGCTGATGAGGAATCTGATGGCGCTCAGCAGAGGATTAGTACGAGAAAATGATAAATGCTGAGGGTAGGAGAAGTGGGAGCAGCCGTGAGGGTCAGTCCCCTCCTGTTTTGGGGTTGCTGAGGAATCTGATGGCGCTCAGCAGAGGATTATTACGAGAAAATGATAAATGCCGAACGTGGCAGAAGTGGGAGCAGCCGTGAGGGTCAGTCCCCTCCTGTTTTGGGGTTGCTGAGGAATCTGATGGCGCTCAGCAGAGGATTATTACGAGAAAATGATAAATTCTGAGGGTGGGAGAATGGGAAGCACCGTTGGGTCAGTCCCCTCCTGTTTTGGAGTTGCTGAGGAATTTGATGGTGTTCAGCAGAGGATTAGTACAAGAAAATTATAAATGCCGAAGGTGGAAGAAGTGGGGTCACCCGTGGGGGTCCGTTCCCTGCTGTTTTGGGGACTGCTGAGGAATCTGATGGCGCTCAAGAGAGGATTAGTACAAGAAAATTATAAATGCTGAGGGTGGGAGAAATGGGAGCACCTGTGGGGGTCAGTCCCTCCTGTTTTGGCGTTGCTGAGGAATCTAAACCCCATTAGGATCAGTACAACATAATGATAAATAAACGCTGAAGGTGGGAGAAGTGGGAGCAGTTTCCTCCTGTTTTAGGGTTGCTGAGGAATCCGAACCCCATTAGGGTTAGTAGAACAGAATGACAAGATAAATAAACGCTGGGGGTGGCAGAAGGAGCAGCGCCGTCCCCGCTGCAGCCGCCGCCTCTCCGGGGGTCTGGCCTGCAGAGCGGCGAATAAAAACAACATTTATTTGCTCGTGTGGGGAGGACAAACGAAGAGAAGGCCTCTCCGGGGAGGCCTGAGCAGGAAAAAAGAATGTTCGAGGCTTTCCCTGGCTCCCTCCCACACGTGTCGGGAAAAAAAGCCACTAAAACGCCCCCAGACAAGAGAGGCTGGCCCTGCCACGCTGTTCCCCGGTCAGGGAACTTTTAACACCGTGCCCTAAAACACCGAATATATAAATCACTGTAATGTGGCAATAAGCCAGGCATCATTATTGACGTGGATTGTTCCTGAAGGATGTGTTGCCTTCAATGAGCTCCTGCTTTTACTAAACGAGCTGGGAAGAACAAGCTGGTGTTAATGTCGAGCTGCCCCAGAGAGGAGATCAGCGGGAGGATAAAATTATCATTAGTGCTCTGCTTAATAATTTAAATTACATCGTGCATGAGGGTGTGAAGGAGTAGATGCTTTTCAGCCGGCTGGACTTGGGTTGAGGCTGCTCCTTTCCCTGAAAACTCAAAAAAAGAGATCGAGATTTTAGCTTTTTCCTGACGTTTGGTTATTTATTTAGTATACGTGGTTGGTTTTCTGGAGATTTTTTGCATTCGCATGAAAATAATGCTTGGGAGGCGGGTTGGAAGAGTGAATCCCTTGGGGAAAAAAACTGTATTTCCTTGGATTTGTTGAGTTTTTGGAGAAATGTGCACAGTTTGACATTGGTGCTGTGTCCATCTGGTGAGCTGGGGCAGAATTAGCTGTTTCTACTTTTGTATTTGGTTTGCATCGCCTCCCTCTCACTTTCTGCCTGTTTTACCAAAGAGATGGAAATTATGGAATATCTCAAGTTGGAAGGGACCTTCCAGAATATCTCCTTGTCTTTTGAAAAATGCTTTGAACTCCTCCTTTCTCTCTTATTTTGACTCTTTCAAAAAGTAACTTTCCAGACCTTTAGGCGTCGCTCCTCAGACTGTTTGCCTCTTAGAAAATGGCCTGTCCAGGCTTTGTTTTTTTAGCAATTCCCTGGGGATTCCCAGCTTTTCAAAAGCGTCGGGATTTCTGCCGTCGAGAGCAGTTTAAGCCTGGCTTTAGCAGCCCATTGACTGGGACTCAGGTGCTGAATGCTCCTGACCCCTCACCTCGGCTTTTGCACAGAAAAGCAGGGCAGAAATCCCCTGCACTTGGAGCGGCTTTAGCAGCCTAATGCGGATGTGCAGAGTATTTCTGATGTCCCCCAAATCCTCTTAAGATGTCCTTTTGCAATGCTGATTCGGACAACAGCAAAGCAGGGGAAATATAGGATGAAAGCACACCTTAGGAATAAAAGTGTGTATTCTGGAGGCTGGGAGGGTCTGGAGGTTACCTTTAATCTTAACCACTGCTTGTTAAAACGTTGTCACAGGGGCTGGATTTTACTGTTTCTTTATTTTTTTCCCGTGTGGAAGCAGGTTAATGAATAAGCTGACGACTTCTCCACTGACAACTGGCTGCTGGCTCCATAAATCTGCTGGGCTTCTACAGCTCCTTTCATGGGCTTAGATTTTTTTTTTCCCCCTGTTCTTCTGCAAGGGACAACCTCTGAATCTGAGTACAATGTTGGAAGAGAAGCTCGAGGCAATCTTTCCTGATTTATGGCTGTCCGAGCCATATGCGAGTTGTTGGTATTTCTCTCCTGAGCTGTCGAGATTTGTCCTTTTATGCTGCTTGAGGCGCAAGTCTCCCATTTATTCATGAAAACCTTTTGCGAGCAGCTCGGTAGATCTGCATGACAAAAAGCAGCCGAGGTGGGGGTTTTGCAGAGGAGAAGGTTTAGCCCATCTTGAAGGGCTGGAATTATTCGGAATGTTGAACTAAGAGGGTTTCAGGAAGGTTTTGGCTGGGAGATGGTGATGAAGCTCATCCGCTGACAATTATTTACCCCATTTTATGTTGCTAACGATGGGAATTGTGAAGTGATTATAAGCCAAAGGTGTCTTTAGGATGCTGAGGTTTATCTTCTTGTAGTTCTGTGTTTCTCTCCCTCTCCCGAATGCTTCTGAAAGGGAGGAGAGAATTACAAAGCGCTCTTGAGAAACTCCCTGAGTGCTTTGCAGTGAAACAGTTGAGATACTCAATAGCCAGCAGTTGAAATAATAGGAGTTTTTCTCTTTAGTTTGAAGAGCGGTTTGGCCTTTCCATATGTCAGCTGTGGGACTTGTTTCCTACTGAGGAATGTAATTATGGGATGCTTTGAGCTCCCGTTGTCTCAAGGTTATGTTTAGGACATCCTAACCAGCCCTCAGTGCCTCATAACAAGTCATCCCATGTACAGATTGCACCAGTGGTCACTGAAATGCACCGCTCTGTGACTGCGAAATACTTCAAGTGCAAGTATCATTTACTTGGGAACGATTGTAAAAATCGGCTGGAAATTAAACCTCGCTTTTTCCTCAGCTCAGGATGTCCCGGGGCAGCTGTGGACAGGGCAGAGCTGGGTTGGTACTGGAGGGAAGGGGAGGTTTGGGGATGGATGTGATGGTGGGAGCTCTTCAGATGGAGCAAAGAGGGCTTTGCTGTACCCCTGGTGTGGAAAATCCCGCTGGGAAAAAGCCAGTGTTCATAAAGGGGACAGAGAATCCTGCAGCTTTATTCGAATAAAGGGAGAGAGAGCCCATCAGGTTTTCGAGGTGGTGTTTTTTGAGGTTTTGGGGGCTGCAGCCTTATCGCAAACTCCAGCCACACGTTGCCCTCCTCTTTTCCCCACTCTGAGGTACCAGGAGGTGCCCCACATCCCCCCTGAACCCGGCATTTTACCCTAAAGTTCAAAGGTTCAGCCCTGTGCAGACCCTTGTCTGCGTCAGGGGTCGCAGTGTCTGGGCTCTATGAGGAACCTGCTGCTTGAAATTAACCCCAAAGTTCAGAAACTCCCCCTTGTCTGGGTCAGGAGTCAGAGTGGGCTCTGCTGCCCAAAGTCGGTGGAGACATTAAGACCCTTTTTAAAGCCATTAGCACCCATGTTATGTCTTCCCTCTCAGTTTAAAACTTCGGGTTTTGTTTTGCCCTGTCTGGCAGACTTGGCAAATCCAGCCGTTCCTTGGACACCTCCAGGGTTGGGGACTCCAGGCCTCCCTGGACAGTCCGTTCTAGTGTTTAACAATCCTTTTCATGGGGAAATTCCTGCTGGTGTCCACCCTGAGCCTCCCCTGGCCCAGCCTGAGGCCATTCCCTCTCCTGTCCCTGTTCCCTGGGGGCAGAGCCCGACCCTCCCTGGCTGTCCCCTCCTGTCAGGGAGTTGTGCAGAGCCACAAGGTCCCCCCTGAGCCTCCTTTTCTCCAGGCTGAGCCCCTTCCCTGCTCCCTCAGCCCTTCCTGGGGCTCCATTCCCTTCCCAGCTCCCATCCCTTCCCTGGACCTGTCCAGCCCCTTTATTCCTCCACATGTTTCCATGGAGAGCATCATACCCAAGGGATGATGGGTTTGGCAGCTGAACTCCAACCCTGAATTCTGGGCATCAGCAAATACCTCGGATTTGAACCCTAAATGCTGAACTTTTGTCTAAAAATAGCCACAGTGCAAGATGAGCCACTCAGTTTCTTTTTAATAAATCACCCACTTTCAAAAA